>SKCR01024691.1:0-19955 GCA_019454045.1 Zanthoxylum bungeanum
TAGCCCACGGGGGACTAAACGGAGATAGAAATGGAGTCGCCACCCGGTGTGAACCGAGAAAATGAGATTAAGGCCGCACTCACCCCTCGCAAGGGAAGACCTCAAACCCGTTGGGTTCGGAATGGCCCCTTACTTATGTCACTTGTAATGAAATGATTTGTGTAATAATTTAATCAAGCTTGAGTAACACTTATTTCCAAGAATGTCATGCTTCGAAGTTCACATATATATATCAACAAGTTCATCTAAATTTACATGTAGCACATATCTGAATTTACATACAGCCTATTTGCATGTAATCTATGTCTCAATTTGCATACATAAAGATTAACATACGACAAGCATACAAGTTAATAAACACATTACACTCATACATGTGGGGGAATACATATGAAGAACACCTACACAATCTTGCATAATGCATAGAAGTAATCAGGTTCATCATACAAAGGAATAGCTACTAGGGATAATTATGTACGAAATCTGATGAAAATAACTCAGTTCATTGGGTGCGCATTCGCGTAGCGTTCGAGAACGTGTTCGAACGGTAAACAGAAGGTTCGCGTTCGTATAGCATTCGAGAACGTGTTCGAACGGAGCCAGACCTAATGCATTGAAACACTAAGAAGATGTGTGCACATTCGCGTAGCGTTTGATAACGCATTCGAACGGTAAACAGAAGGTCCGCGTTCGTATAGCGTTCGAGAACGCATTCGAACGGAGCCAGACCTGATGCATGAAACACTAAGAAGATGCATGCGTGTTCGCGTAGGATTTGATAACGCATTCGAACGGTAAACAGAAGGTTCACGTTCGTGTAGCATTCGAGAACGCGTTCGAATGGAACCAGACCTGATGCATGCAACATATTCATAGACAAACAAATCCACAATGTGGGACCTCATGTATCTGATTGAACTCATCTCACATCCAATCGAATATACACCAACCGGCGCGGCAAAACATCGTGGTAAAGGATTTTAACCCCTCCAAATAGGGGACCATTAATCCGACTTACTAAGCCCATGCGCTCGATCGCATCATGCATACAAAGATAAAGATAATAATTTCAAACTTAGTATGCCGATCGAACACATATCTTACATTCAACCGAACACACCTCAACCGGCGTAGCAAAGCATTGTGGTAAAGGATTTTAACCCCTCCAAATAGGGGACCTTTAATCCAACTTACTAAGCCCATGCGCTCAATCGCGTCATGCATAAACAAGTAACATGCGGAATTCAAATGACGAAAAATAAATAAATCAAAGCAATATAAAACAAAAGAAGGTGCCATTTTACTCAAGCGGTATGTGGAGTTGTATCCGGAGTACAGATCATACTACCGTCCATTCGAAATCGGCTATGAAATTTATGTCCGGGTTTCCATCCGATATATACCGCGAGAGTTGACACATCTTTCATTTTATTCCAAGGCCAAAACATACAATATTTCGTAATACATGCATATTTATCTACTCAAGGGCCACAACATGCATTTCAACATAACAATCATGCGAACAATACTCAATAAATAATAAAAATAAAACAAGAAAACGAATGTGGAAAATACCCTCAGGTCTAACCTTTTTTGCCGACTTTCGGACTTGTGTTTCACGGAGATCGGAAGGGTAAAGCTCCTCAACTTCTCCGGTTCACTGGTTTAGCGTCTTAGCTCACTGTTTTGCTGTTTTGCTTGCTGTTTGGCCTCCTTTTGCTGCTGTTTTCCTTGTATTTTCTGCTCACTGTTCAGGTCAGTGTTTTGTCGTTTCAACGGACTATTTTGGGTGTTTTCTAAAGGTTTTAAGTGCTGCAGTTTTTTTGTGATTATTTTAGGTTTTAGGATTATAAGTACAGTTTTACGTTACTGTTTTATTTTAGGATTTTAGGGACTGTTTTGGATGGATGTTTTTGGGCTGCTATTTGGAGTGATTTGGGCTGCTGTTTGGAGTGATTTGGGGCTACTATTTTCGGTGGAAAGGGGCTGCTGTTTGGGGGAGATTTTTGGTGATGTGTGGGGGCTTAGGGGCTATGATATTTTCGGCTATGGAGTGGAGGAGGTGAAGAGAAATTGTTTTACTTCTTTATGCTATTACCGTGAATGATATTGTGTGAAGGTGATGGGAAATTCTTTGCTTGTTTTCTTCTTGTGATGGGCTTGAACTATATGTGTGAAGGAGAGAATGGCTTTGGTTAGGGGTTGTTTATATAGAGAATGGTTAGGGCTTCACCTTGTCTCACAAGGAAGGGATTTGGTGCATTCAATTAGGATATGATTTACTTTTAGACAAGGAAAGGAATGGATTTGATTGGGGGACATGTCTTGGCTAGATTAGGAATACAATATATTTGATTGGTTAGGATTAGACATTTAATTTGTTATATTAGGAAGTCAATATTTTTTATTTGTTATGATTGATTTTAATTAGGTGTATCATCTTTTTAATTTAGGTATATAACATATTTGATTTGTTTAAATTAGGCATGATTTTATTTTATGTTTTATTTAATTTGGTAAATGTTTAATTAATTTTTTTTTATTTAATTACATTATCTAATTAATATTTAACTTAATATTTGATTTAATTTGGGTGTGTATTAGGGTGAATGGGCGGTGTGGGCCTTGTAGTGGGGGCGTGTGGGCCTTTGGTTGGTGGGTTTAGTTTGTGTGGGCTAGGTGTGTGGGCTTGCGGGGGTTTTAGGTCAAGGCCAAGGGGCTGCGGGGATTTTGGGCCGAGGTTAGGTGATTTGTGAATGTTTTGGGCCGGGAATAATTTTTAAAATGGAAAACCAACAAGTAACCCGAAGCTAAACCAGCGAACTTAATCCGAATATGAGTCAATTCTTGACTCCTCCCTTACGACGTCCGTTTCCTGCGGCTTCCGCGACTCTTAAAAAGGTAGTGCCTCCAACTGAGACTCATCATAGGGTTTCACATGCAAAAATGCAATGCCTTCAGTCGCCCCCACTTTGATGGGACTTGTGCAGTGTGTGACTTTGAACAATCCTATCAAAGTTATGCAATGCATTCTCACTTACCTGGCTCGTCTACTGCCTCGAGCTGAGTTGGTGCTGCAGTGGACCTCGATCCTGGGACGCATCCCAATAACTGCAACAGACAACGAGGGCACCTCGACCCTGGGCACCTCGACCCAATACCGCTGACAATAGGGACCTCGCCCTCAATATAATGATGTAGTGGGCACCTCGACCCTGGGACGCATCCCGGAACTACAACCGACAACGGGGGCACCTCGACCCTGGGCACCTCGACCCAACACCGCTGACAATAGGGACCTCACCCTCAAACTGATGGTGTAGTGGGCACCTCAACCCTGGGACGCATCCCAGAACTACAACCGACAACGGGGGCACCTCGACCCTGGGTACCTCGACCCAACACCACTGACAATAGGGACCTCGCCCTCAAACTGATGATGATGTGGGACTTCGCCCCCAAGCCGATATGGGCCTCGCCCCCTGGGACTTATCCCCAAAAATTATTGATGTGGGCCTCGCCCCCTGGGACTCATCCCCAAAACTGAAACTGCGCTGATGCTATTTGGATCATTTCTGCCGCTTTCTCTTTTCTTCGAACCTGCGAACACAAAACAAAAACAAACACGGAAAGAATGCAATGTTACATGTATGCATGAATGATTTTCCTACTCCGTTGGGTTAGGTCTTCTGCCAATTCCCTTGGTGACTGCTCGGTCATTTCTTCCTCAGGCAAAGTACTGTTTCAATCTGTCCAGGTTGATCGGCTCGTGAACTCGTTTCCTTCCAAGTCTGATAGCCTCACTGCTCCATTTCCCATTACCTTCTGCACTATGTAAGGTCCTTCCCAGTTAGGTCTAAATTTCCTCTCGGATATGTCATCGACGGCCTCGACTACTTAAATACCAAATCACCATTTCTGATCATGGTGGGACGTACTTTCTTGTTGAATGTACGGGCTAGTCACTTCTGATACAACTGCATGTGATACAAAGACTTCGTTCTCCTCTCATCCAGCAGTGCTAACTGATCAAACCTCTGTGCGGCCCACTCATGTTCCCGTAATTCTGCCTCTGCTAATACCCTCATGGACTGTATTTCCACCTCTACTGGCAATACTGCTTCCATTCCATAGACCAAAGAGTAAGGTGTGGCCACTGTTGCTGTTCTTACTGATGTTCTGTACCCCCACAAAGCATACGGTAATTTCTCAGCCCAATCTCTGCAATTTTTTGTCATCTTGGCTAAAATCTTCTTTATAGTCTTGTTGGCTGCCTCAACTGCCCCATTTGCTGCGGCCTGTACGGTGATGACTTGTGGTGGCCTATCCCATACCTCTGTAACATTGCCTTCGTCTCTCCTTGAAACTGAACTCCGTTGTCTGTCACTACATGATGCGGCATACCATACCGACAAATGAGGTTCCGAGCTATAAACTTTGCCATCTGTTTTGCTATAAAATTGGAATGATTCGGCTTCCACCCACTTCGAGAAGTAATCTACGGCCACTACTATGAAGCGATGCCCATTCGATGCATTCGGTCGAATTTCTCCAATCATATCAATTCCCCATGCTGAGAAAGGCCACGGCTCTAACAACCCGTGCAACTCTGTGTGCGGTAAGTGATTCAAATTACCGTGTGCTTGACAGTCATGACAGTGCTTTACCATCTTCGCGCAGTCTGTTTCCATGGTTGACCAATAAAAAACCTTGTCTCACTATCTTGCGGGACAGATTCAACCCGTTCATGTGCGGACCACATACCCCGGCGTGTATTTCTTCCATTACATGCTGAGCTTCTTCTTTCTCAAACACTTCAACTGAATACCATTTGCTTGCCTCTTGTACAGTTCCCCTTTCAAAGTCACATACTGGGAAGCTAACTTCTAATGGCTATTCTGTCTTTTCTGCCTGCCCCTTCCGGGAGTTCACCATGTTCCAGATACCTCTGAATGTCATAATACCAAGGTTTACCGTCGTCGACCTCAACTTTCAGAATTCTTTCTATCTCATAAATAGGTCTGCTTGCTGTTGTCAGTATCAACGGTCTCATCACTAATTTTCTGGATTTTCCCAAGTTACTGCAAGTGTAGCCAATGCATCTGCCATTTGATTCTCTTCTCTCGGTAAGTGCTGAAACTTACACTCGGGGATAACCTGTGCCAACTTTCTGAGGTGAAAAAGGTAAGGTTTCAACCGTTCTTCTTTCAATTACCATTCTCCTCGCATTTGCTGGACTACCAACATAGAATCTCCGTAGACTTCCACACTCCCGGCCTTCAAGGCTATCAATGATGTCAAACCGAAAGCACATGCTTATACTCGGCCATGTTGTTAGTCACTCTAAATGTCAACCTCTTGGCCAAAGGCAAAGTCTCTCCCTCGGGGTCACTATCAGGATCCCAATTCCGGCTCCCTTGTAATTCACTGCTCCGTCAAAATACATCTTCCATCTTTGAACTGTTATTGCTTGGATCTCTTCGTCTGGAAATTCAAATTATACTGATCCCCCTCAACCGGTTGCAATGCCAGAAACTCTGCTACTGCTCGCCCTTTGATCACTTTGGAGGTGAGATACTCAATGTCAAACTCTATTAGCAATACCAACCATCTGCCCAATTTTCCCACTAGTGAAGGCACGAATGAAGATATTTCAGAGATTTTCCTTCGCCACTACTGGATCTTGTAGACTGGAAATAATGTCGCAACTTTCTGGAAGCCCATACCCACGCAAGACAGATCTTCTCTACTTCTTGATACCGAGCCTCATACGGGAGCATCTTCTTACTCAGATAGTAAACTGCATGTTCTACCCCTGTCTCATCTGCCTATACCATCATTGCCCCCAGTGCTTCTAATTCTATAGCCAAATACAATACCAAAGGTCTGCCCGGTCTCGGAGGTTTCAATACAAGAGGCTTTACTAAGTACTCTCTGATTTTGTCGAAGGCTATCTGACACTGTTCATTCCATCTCATTGGCTGATCCTTTCTCAACAGTTTGAGGATAGGCTCACATACTGATGTCTACTTGGCGATGAACCGACTGATGTACTGAATCTTTCCCACGAAAGCTCTGACTTCTTTTTCTGTCTTCGGTGCAGGCATTTATGTGATTGCCTTGATCTTCTCAGAATCTATCTCTATTCCGCCCATTCCCACTGTATGACCAAGTAATTTCCCTAATGTCACCCCAAACACACATTTCTTGGGATTAAGCCGCAGTTTGTATCTGTCAACTCTCTGAAGGAACCTTTCCAGTTCTTCAATATGCCCAACTCTTGTCTTGATTTCACCATCATGTCATCCACATACACCTCAATCTCTTTGTGCATCAAGTCGTGGAAAAGTGTAGTGGCCATGCGCTGATAAATAGCTCCGCCATTCTTAAGCCCAAACGATATTACCTTGTAACGTAAAGTACCCCACTCGGTAACAAATGCAGTCTTGTGTTTGTCTTCCTCAGCCATGAGAACCTGATTGTAACCTGAAAACCATCTGCAAATGAATACATAGCAGATAAAGCTGCACTATCAACCAGAACATCTATATGCGGCAGAGGAAAATTATCTTTCGGACAAGCCTTGTTGAGCTCTGTAGTCTACACACATTCTGACCTTCCCGTCTTTCTTTGGCACCGGCACTATATTAGCCAACCACTCAGGATACTTCATTACTTCCAGGAACCCCACATCTATTTGTTTCTTAACTTCCTCTCTGGCTTTCTCAGCCCATTCTGGTCTCATCCGTCGAAGTTTCTGTTTTACTGGCCTCATGTTCGGATAAGTTAGTATTGTGTGATGGGCAATGTTTCAGTCTACCCCAGACATGTCCTCATAGGACCAAGCAAACACTTTGGCATATCTGACCAACACTTCTTCTAGTTTCTCCCTCTCTTCGGAGGTAACTTCACTTGCAATCAGAATTCCCTAGGGACTCTCGGGTGTACCAAGGTTAAATGTAGTAATTATGGCTGAACTGATATCAAATATGCTTAATTCGTGCAGAGTAAATGGAAATGACTCAGGCAAGTAAGCAAAAGAGATGTCTTTATTATTGGATAATGCAGAAGTACATTCAAACAAATCAGGAGGTAAATGTCTTCATCATCTATAGGCATTTCTTCATCTGCAACCAAATTTTCCTCATGCTTTTTGTTCTCTCCCAGAGTCAGGCTCTCCAACTTCATCAGTTCTTCCTCCCAATTCTCTTCTTCTTTCTTCATAATTTCTTCAACTATCGGCTTCTTACCCAATATATCCTGGAAGATCTCAAATCCAGGTACCACAATTCCATTAACTTCTACAGGTTCAGGCTCCCCTTGATATCCTGAAGCTTTCACAAAACATTTCATCAGTTTCAGGCCCTTTTTCTTGACCTTCGGCTTTTCTTCATCAGACTTGTACCCCAAATCCTTCCGAGTAGTATGTCCTCTGAAATCTGGTAATTTTGAACCTTCACCCGGCTCAAACTTCATTTTTTTCATGATCCTAGCCACCCTAGGATCCACCCACTCCTCAAAAGTAGCTGACACCTGAAACCTAGTGAAAGGTTGTATCTCTAAGGCGGCCACGACATTATCTATCTCAGCCCGGATAGTAACAACTCTCCCTCATACGGGAACTTGATCATCTGATGTAAGTGGAAGGCACCCCCCAAGTTTGTGAAACTTAGGCCTTCCCAACAATAAGGCGAAAGTAGCCGGGATGTCCAGTACCGTGAACTCAACCTCATCTTCAATCGGGCCTACCTTGACCATAGCCACAAAAGTACCCTAACAACTCCATTTTGCTGTCATCATAAGCCTTAATAGTCATGCTGGATGGGTCTAAGTCTGTTTCTTTCATACCCATTCTTGCCAGAATTTTCAGCGGGCACACGTTGATGGACGAACCATCATCCACCATCACACATGAAGTTCTCTTGCCCCTCACCTCGGCCCTGATAAATAGAGGCCTATTATGATTTCTTCCTTACGCCGGGAGTTCATCCTCAGAAAAAGATATCTGGAAAGCTTCTTCCTGAACTGACCCAACAAACATTGCAGGGTTGGCGTCTTCCGGTGCCACAATCTTGCTCAAGACCTCAACCATGGCCTGCCTATGCTCCCGAGACGCACATAACAGTTCCCAGATACTCACTTGTGCTCTAGTCTTCCTCAATTGCCTCAGCACTATATCCCCATCAGTATTTTCTGCAGTCTCAACCACTTCTCTGCCATCTGTCAAAACTTCCTTACCTTTTTCTGCCATATCATTCTAAAAATGACCGTTGCGCGTCATTACCCTCACTTCTTCCTCATCACTACTAGAGAAATCAAGCCAAAAGTTTTCCCCTGCTCAGTCTCATCTTCACTAGTACTATCCCAGATTCCCAGGCAAAAGGCTTGATGGTGAAATGATTTTAGGACAAAGTCTTCTGGGAGGCCAGAATTGATCATATAGGCTGGTGGTGGTACAAAACGGTAGTTGGGTAATGGGTTTTTGTGTGTGTCAGGTTGTTCTGTTTCTGGGTCAGGTATTTTCTTGGAGTCTATGAGGTCTTGGATTTCATGGCGGATTCGGGTGCAGTTGTCAGTGTCATGGCCCTTTTTGTTGGAGTTTAATCAAGTCACAAGATCACAAACAATGCATAAAATCAACATATGAACACATCAAAGGAGGTGGCGGAATCAACTCACATTGAATTTCGGTTTTTTTGATGTTGAAGAACAAGGGTGCGTTTTTGAGCTCCCTCCAAGCTCGGCAATGGCTTCCAAATGCAGGGGCTGTGCGGTTTTGGACTGGTTTGGATCCTCCATATTCGGCCATTGAAGACCACCATTGAAGCTCCAAGCTTCAAGCTTCCTTGCTCAAGAAGATGCTTCCCTATCACCTATGTATGCTCAGGTGTGCTAGCACTCGATTTTGCCACAAAATCACAAATCATTATCTTGCTTCTCCATTTTCGGCAGAAAAACAGAACAAGAAGGAGAGGAAAAACGGTCCAAGACCGAGAGAGAGAGATAGAGAAGATAGAAGGATTTTTTGGCTCCCTTTTGTCTAAAACCGTGAAGACCAAAAGAAGTGAGAGAGTGTCACATGAATCTAGTCTCAAAATTAGGCCAAATACATAAACAACAAAGACCAATGAGTGAGTCACGTGAAAAGCACAAAATTGCCAAAAAACCGTGAACTAAAATTGGTCCAAGAGAGAGAGAAAATGATTTTTATATACATATATCTTTATTCCATTTACCAAGTAAATGAATAAAATATATATACACAAGTCCTATCAACTTTCAAACAATCACTTTTCTATATTCACATCATGTCACTTTAATAAAGTGACAACATGTCATATCACATCACTCAAAGTGACAATTGATTTGACAATTGATGTGACTTGCGTGCCGCGTTCGAATTCGAAATACGAACGCGCTCGCAATCACTCTCGGGCTCGGGTTCGCTAATTCCAAATTAACGAATTTTCCGTCGCGTCGTAATTAAATGATTACGCCTAGCGAATTCACTATTCACGTCGCTAACGAATTAATTCTAAATTAATTCGCTCGCCCGAATTAAAATCTAATTTTAATTCCGCGTCGAAATCCAATTTCGATTAATATATCGAATATATTAATTTTATCGATTAATTCCAAATTAATCGTTCTCTCTCTTTAATTAATATTTTATCCCAGATAAAATATCTCCGCAATTAATCCCAGATTAATTTTCTCTCTCATCGAATAATCCCAGATTAATTCTATCTCTTCTTCTAATTAATCCCAGATTAATCAAAGTGCGAGTCATTACGTCATCGGTGAATCTTCAGGAAGCGACCCATGAGATGCATGAGATCTCCGGATATGTGGCAGTAAATACGATCGTCGGACTGTCCGAACACGTAAGTACCTCGTACTACGTTTATATCGATTTACAAGACAAGGTTGGCTTCTAGCAAAGCGCCATGCCTACCCATTCTCCAGAAATATTCTTACAGGAAATATATCTGTATCAATAGTATCGTATCAGTAACGTATAGTATCGTTACGTATTAAATGATAATAGTGTATCCGTCGTAGTATCCCGTTAGTAGTATCGGATAATCATCTAGGCCGTGGCTATGCTCTCGATAGATACTCTGCAGTACATGGATAATCTGTCGATAACACATAATATGTAACTGGATAGTGTCTGCCCCGTCCGAAACACATCTCTTAACATGTCTCTATAATCGGATTACATGACCTGGTCACAATATCCCGATTGGTTGCGCAACACTCAAGAGCACTAGTACCGTATCCTGCGTGACATCATCTCCAAATGACTGAAGTGACACTTCCATCTTGACATCACACCCAATACACTACGACTCTCTGATAAACCCAGAAGTGGTGTACACAGAACCGGTTAAAGCCCCCTACCACCAAGACCAAAGTTTATCGATTATCGTAAGTATTAGCGATGCAAGTCTCAGGTTAAGACTATACACACCTACCTCGATTTCGGCCTCCCATAGACACATAGTCATAATACCAATGGGATTCCGAGGGGTCTATCCAGAGCGAAGCTGTTTCCCGTACCATCGGTGAAACACGACCTCCTATCGCACTTGCATAAGTATCCAATACTTATATATATGAGAACTATGCCGTTGTGCCCTCACAAACGCGCACAAGTGCAATACTAGCCTATTCCGCATTATCGATGTCCAGTCTCGATAATACTACGGCTAGGGATATTTAATGATTAAACCTTCGGGACTGATACTGTCTCATATCATTCTCAGTCCAGGTACTAATCATAGGGACCTCTCTTCATTTATATATCTATGGTGATCTAATCACAAAAATGATGAGAGTGCAATTTCCTTGTCACATAGTTAATTTGCTACAACAACACAATGATCTGTGCAAATAGTGACGCTATGGGTCATTTTGTCCAACAATCTCCCACTTGGCACATAGCCCAGTCACTCAAGTGTCCCACACCTGAACTATGTACGGTTCGCTCAAATTGCTGAGGAAAGGTTTTCGTTTTTTGCGAATTTGTTCGATTATCGTTGACGCGATTTACACGATCATCACATCGCCACGATGTATGATCCGAACGAATCAGATGATATAGAAGTATATATCTGGATCGTCGATGAGACCTTTAATTCTTTAGCCTGTGCTGACGCCTAGCTCAGCTGCTAACAGAACTATATCTAATCTAATTAGATTTATTATCGATCCAAATGGCTTCTATTGCTGCCTCAGCTGCAGCAATAATCCGCATTTGTTGTTAATTCGGCAACAGTTATCTTGCTCGGAAGATTTCCAGCTTACTGTCCCAGTGTTCAATCTTTATAGTACGCAGCAGTATTTACCGGTTTGGAAACTTGCAGCAGTGATCCCAGTCACTTCAAGTTCTCCATCTCCATAGTTTAAGACAACATCTTTAGTTCTCTCAGATACTAACAGATGTTCTTAATCTTCAATCCAGTGACTATCACTTGGATTGACCCGATTGTGACTCCATATGCTCGAAGCGTATGAGACACCAATACAAGTACATTTTAAATGTACAATTTCTCAGAGAGTGTTACCAACTCCAAATCTAGCCCAGTAGATCTTTATTCCTTGAATAAAGGTTGTTACTCCCCAGAATTCTACGGAGAATTTCTATGAAAGCCAAGCTTTCGACAATTGTTTTATGGGAATTTCATTGTCAGTGCCCTCTCCCACTAACCTCCTTATATACACAAGAATTATTTCGTTTTGAGTTAAATCATAAACCATTATGATTATTTCAAAACGTCAGTTCCAAGAACCCTATGCTTGCTTCAATCCAAACATGGATTGAATAATCCGCAAACCTTGTTTGTCGGTTATACAAAATCGTCAGAATGTTGTAAACATTCTCCAAAGGTTTCCTTTTCAGGAAAGCGATTTTGATTTATAACTGACATATTTCACAAATGAAATATACAGTTATCAACAAGCATCTTCAAAATGGATTTACCATGGCAACAGGTAAAAGGTTGAACCGTTATTAACACAATGTTGATAACGATACCTTTCCGTCAAAAGCCCAGCTTTGTACGTTGGTATGTTGCCTACCATGTATGTCTTCCTTGAAGACGTTTAATGTACCATAGGCACAATGCCTCGTGGTACAACAACTAGTATCCAAAATAGTTGTTAAACATGGAATCCATTTTCGATTCATGGCACTTTGCCATAATAGGGGAGTCGATACCTTGTATCACTACCTCATACATAATCAGTTGGTGGTGTACCTTAAAGATTACATCTTTATGAGGTGAGATCAGAAACCCATACCCAGGTTGTTTTCTGACTCTCTCTGATCTACGCGGTTTCTTGTGTATTTGAAGATTAATGGTATAGATTCATCATAGATGAACTATTTGTGTTCCATTAAGGACTTCGTGCCTTGAATAGTATTACTCCGATTTTCATCGAGTATCACTATCCTCCCACTGACCACTGCATATCGGTATTCCTCTCAGGAAAACCGCATGGTGAGCAACAATCACATTGTTCTCATGTGGGATTTATAAGTACTATACTTATGGTTTCCCTTAGGATAACCTATATTGGCACTAATCCAATTTGGGTTCTTAGTTTGGTATCATCCAAACTTTATGCCTGGCATACCCAAATTATCAGGAATGAGAAACCTCGTTTCTTTCCTGTTCATATCCTATATGATATCTGTCAAACAGATTTACATGGAACCTTATTCTAAATAAGTTTTGCACTGTTAATACATATCCTGTTGAAGGAAACAGTAGCTCAGAGCGACTCGTGATAAACCTTATCATGTCCAACAAAATTCGGTTTTAGTTCGGACACACCGTCTAACTGACATGTCTCGTTTAATTGTGTCCTAGACAACAATGCCATAAATAAGTCTCTATTGATCAAATCAATTTGAGCTATTTATTTGTCATTTATATGTTTGAGATTTTATTTATATTCAAAATATAAATTCTGTTATTTACATCTAATGTATTTATCTCAGTATCATCTTTATATAATAAAACACTTTAGTGTTTTAGAATATAAAGGTTCACCCGCAGTGGGTTAAACACTGATAAAGAGATAATGTTTCTAGTCAAACTAGTTACATTATAACAGTTCCTAATTTAAGTACACACCCAGGTTAGTTCCTAAACTTAGGTATCTACGGTCGAAACAGCGACTTTCGTCCCGTTTCCGATTCGCAGAGGAATCTCAGCTTGAAGTCAGTATCCTGCTCAAAGCAGATTCTGAATATCAATACATATATTTATGTACCACACTAAGTATTTAAAATCTAATTTCAATACTAGCTGTGAACATAACTAAGACAAACATATTTAAAGTTAGAGCCTCGCCCTTTCTTTAATTCCTTCGTGTCTTCCATATCCAAATGGTAGTCACTTTGGGATATGTCAATTATCCTTTTCAATATTTCACAAACCTTTGGCCAAGCCTTGGGTTTCGGAATATCGAAACGATGTGCACCTTGTGCTACATGCCCAATTGCAAACTTTGACTTTTCTCCACTAGAATAGTCAATTAATTCTCCAAGAATTATTAATTGCAATTTTAATACTTTTAAATCTAAAGATAGATTTATTATAAGTATATTAATTAAGCATTAAAGTCATCATCACATAAATCTTCCAAAGATTTTATGCTCTACTATTGCTTAATTTTGGGCGTAACGTATAATAAGTTATTTTATCAAATAAAGTAACCTATTATTTATTCCCAATTTGAAAATTAAATCATTTAAAATATTTTAATCCCAGATTATATTTTAAATATCCAACTTTTCAATTTTATCTTGATTACAATAGTCCAACTATTTAATCAACGATTAGTGGTACTTATATATTATAATGATTATAATAGTCCAACTATATAATCAAATATAATCCAAATTAATTAACCTCAATTACATTGATTACTATAATCCAATTATAAAATCAACTGTAAACTGAAATTAATTAATTCAAATATATTGATTAATATAATCCAATTATATATAATCAAGTATAATACAGTCCAACTGTTTATTAAAACAACAATTTAAATATTAGTCTAACTAACATTTAATTATAATGACGAAATAAATAAAATGAGCGTGTTTAGCGAGTATTCGAACGAATGTTGCAAATTCAATACTTGCCTCCCACTATTTTTCGTCGAGCCTCTAACCCTCTGTGGAGTACTCGGGAAACCGTGTTTCCTAGTGGGCTAGGATCCGTTAAATAACACACAACCCTGACTTTGGCCAATAAAAAGCTGTATGCTATTTAACTAGGTAGATCTCACAGATCAATTGGATCTCATCCAATTCCTAGATCCGGTTAGGTGGACATCCAAGTCCGAAACATATGTATAATGTCAATGTATCCATTACATTTTCCTAACCCTATCCTCTGAATCATTAGGCCTTGGCTTTGGCCAACAACAAACCTAATGATTCCAGTTAAGCGGACCCATTGACGAGGAAAGTTTCGTAATCAATGTCATTGGACAAAAAGTGATCTGACTTTGGCCAATAAAAATCACGATTTGGACAAGACACCGATATGCAACAAAACTCTCATGATTCAAGTACATCCTTGATTGACAAAGGTCTTGACTTTGGTCAAAAAAACCAATGCCAACTTCGGATCTTGAACAAGAATCATTCAATGGAAGGATATTTGCTTAATATAAAACGAGGGTTTTTCGCGTGCAAATTGGCTACCAATTTAATTATCTTTGTTAAGGTCTCATCATCATACACCCTTAAGCATGCATTCTAAACACATAATAAAGCGAGTATGAAATAAAATAATAATGATATGCGGATGGATATTTTACATTGATCCTAGATCAAATCTCTCACTTTCTCTCTCCCGCTAGCACTTGTATTACTTCTACCCGTTACACTACACTTCTAAAGAAACCTCTTTTACATGGAGGGGAATAGGTGAGAAGAGAATACAAAGAAATAGGAGATAAGGCTGGACACGCAGGTCCAATTTAATAAATCAAATTATTACAATTTCCAAAATCGCCCAACCCGACTAATATCCATCCGATATACATTATTCAAACATCACAACCATGTATTCATACAAGCATGTTATCAATCAATCAATCAAATTAATTAATCTTGATTATTAGTGATCATCCAATGTTCAAACAAAGATTTGATTTTGTTCGAGTCAAACTCGTATTGCAAACACGTACTCAAAGTACAATTTTACGAATTAAATTAAATTACATAATTAAATCCATTTAATACGTATTTAATTCTAATTCATTATTTAATTCCAAATTAAATATTACACTTTTATTAACGAACCTTTACGACTTAAATTCCAATTTAATCGCAACGGGTCTCAAAGCCCGATTAACATCTAATGTTTTATTTAATTAAAGTCCAATGGGCTTTTAATTAATTTCTATAGGCGTGGACTTTGGTCAACTCGGGTCAAACCGAACAACCAAAATCCAATCCGGGAGTTACCCCATAAGCCTTTAAATTAATTTTGGCCCATTAGGCCCAATTAAATAATTAAGGTCCATTAAGTCATAATTGGACCTTTTGGATTCGGTTTTGGGCCTAATTGGATCCAACCAATTTTGCCTAAACCAACTTTGTTACAACAAAGCCCAAAAGCCCAATTACAACCCAACAAGCCCAATTTCCAAAATCAAGCCCAAATTAATTAACTTATAAAATTCCAAATTTCACAATTAATTAACCTAAGTGTAATACACAATCAATTACCCAATTAACATTTCTAAAATATCAATTAGCCTAATTAATCATGCACTTTAACAACCAAATAGTGTCCAACACAATTCAATTAAAATCAAACCCAATTAACATGCTTTCAAGTCTCGGCAATTAGGGGTTTTTCAATTCGATTCGGTTTCAATCCAATTGAGTCCACAATCATAATTTCCCAAATCAATTCAATTCATCCAATGAATTAAAACAACAAAATCACAAAGAATTTCATGTTCTTTAAAATCGGCCAAGCCACTTTAAAAGGGAAAAATGTTCCAAATCAAAATTCAATCCAATTGAACTTCAAAACAACATTAACCAATTGTTTTAAGTCATCCAATGATCAAAACAAACAAAATTACCAAGACATTAGGTTCTTCCAATTTTCGGCCAAGCCTCCAATTTGGGGAAAATGAATCCAATCCAATTTCATGAAATTGATCACACACAATCTCAATTAAACATGTTCTAAGCATACTTAAACATCCAATTCAATTAAAACATGCTTAAACACATTTTACCCAATTTCAAGTTTCATGTTCAACCTAAGAATTGGGGAAAATTGATCTAATCCAATTTTCTTGAAATTGATCATGCACAACTTCAATTCAACCTCATTCAAGCATAATGCATCAAACAATTCAACCAAATCATGCCTAAATCGAGTTTACCCAAATTAAAGTTTTGACCAAAATTTGCAAATTGGGGAAAATCAATCCAATGATTTTTTTGTCAAATTGATTACATATATCTCAAATTAGATCATATATAAGCATTCTTACACAATCAATTTGTCATAAGCAAGCCAAAATCAAAAAGCCCCAAATTGCTCAAGAACCCTAATTTCGGTTTCATGCATCAAGCTCTAGATACCAATGTTGGAGTTTAATCAAGTCCACAAGATCACAAACAATGCATAAAAATCACATATGAACACATCAAAGGAGTGGTGGCGGAATCAACTCACATTGAATTTCGGTTTTGATGTTTGAAGAACAAGGTGCGTTTTTTGAGCTCCCTCCAAGCTCGGCAATGGCTTCCAAATGCACAGTGGGCTGTGCGGTTTTGGACTGGTTTGGATCCTCCAAGATTCGGCCATTGAAGACCACCATTGAAGCTCCAAGCTTCAAGCTTCCTGCTCAAGAAGATGCTTCCCTATCACCTATGTATGCTCAAGGTGTGCTAGCACTTGATTTTGCCACAAATCATTATTTGCTTCTCCATTTCGGCAGAAACAGAACAAGAAGGAAGAGGAAAAACGGTCCAAGACCGAGAGAGAAGAAGAAGGATTTTTGGCTCCCTTTTGCTAAAACCGGTGAAGACCAAAAGAAGTGAGAGGATGAGAGAGGTGTCAATGAATCTAGTCTCAAAATTGGCCAATACATAAAACAACAAGACATATAGTCACGTGAAACACAAAATTGCCAAAAAAAAGTGAACTAAAAGTCAAAGAGAGAGAGAAAATGATTTTATTTTATACATATATCTTTATTCCATTTACCAAGTAAATGATAAAAATATATATACACAAGTCCTATCACTTTCAAACAATCACTTTTTTATATTCACATCATGTCACTTTAATAAAGTGACAACATGTCATATCATCATTGAAACTGATGACGTTGACAATTGATTTGACGCTTGATGTGACTTGCGTGCCGCGTTCGAATTCGAAATGCGAATGCGCTCGCAATCACTCTCGGGCTCGGGTTCGCTAATTCCAAATTAACGAATTTTCCGTCGCGTCGTAATTAAATGATTACGCCTAGCGAATTCACTATTCACGTCGCTAACGAATTAATTCTAAATTAATTCGTTCGCCCGAATTAAAATCTAATTTTAATTCCGCGTCGAAATCCAATTTCGATTAATATATCGAATATATTAATTTTATCGATTAATTCCAAATTAATCGTTCTCTCTCTTTAATTAATATTTTATCCCAGATAAAATATCTCCGCAATTAATCCCAGATTAATTTTCTCTCTCATCGAATTAATCCCAGATTAATTCTATCTCTTTCTTCTAATTAATCCCAGATTAATCAAAGTGCGAGTCATACGTCATCGGTGAATCTTCAGGAAGCGACCCATGAGATCTCCGGATATGTTGGCAGTAAGTAACGATCGTCGGACTGTCCGAACACGTAAGTACCTCGTACTACGTTTATATCGATTTACAAGACAAGGTTGGCTTCTAGCAAAGCGCCATGCCTACCCAATTCTCCAGAAATATTCTTACAGGAATATATAGATCTATATCAAGCGTAGTATACCGTAGTATGTGTATATCGGCCCAGTATCGGATAATCGTGCTAGGGCTGGGGCTGGATAAGTGTCTGCCCCGTCCGAAACACATGTCGGATGTCTGGTAACATAGTCTCTATAATCGGATATACATGACCTGGTCACAATATCCCGATTGGTTGCGCAACACTCAAGAGCCACTAGTACCATATCCAAATGACTGAAGTGACACTTCCATCTTGACATCACACCCAATACACTACGACTCTCTGATAAACCCAGAAGTGGTGTACACAGAACCGGTTAAGTCCCCTACCACCAAGACCAAAGTTTATCGATTATCGTAAGTATTAGCGATGCAAGTCTCAGGTTAAGACTATACACACCTACCTCGATTTCGGCCTCCCATAGACACATAGTCATAATACCAATGGGATTCCGAGGGGTCTATCCAGAGCGAAGCTGTTTCCCGTACCATCGGTGAAACACGACCTCCTATCGCACTTGCATAAGTATCCAATACTTATATATATGAGAACTATGCCGTTGTGCCCTCACAAACGCGCACAAGTGCAATACTAGCCTATTCCGCATTATCGATGTCCAGTCTCGATAATACTACGGCTAGGGATATTTAATGATTAAACCTTCGGGGACAGATACTGTCTCATATCATTCTCAGTCCAGGTACTAATCATAGGGACCCTCTCTTCATTTATATATCTATGGTGATCTAATCACAAATGATGAGAGTGCAATTTCCTTGTCACATAGTTAATTTGCTACAACAACACAATGATCTGTGCAAATAGTGACGCTATGGGTCATTTTGTCCAAACACTTTTGTTGGTTGAAAGTGACAGATCAGGCTTTAGGTTATAATGTTATGGTGGGGGGATTGGGGTACTGGTTTGGCTTCCAAGGGTTTTTTTAAGAGCCCTTGCCTCTCAATTTCTCTAGACCTTTGTACAGGGGTCTTCCCAAAGGGAACATCTTGGTTCGGGATAGCAGCAATCTCAGCATAAACGGCTTTGTTCCCGATGTTCCCCCAATGGGCCTCCTGTTCGACCATAGAATTTTCTATTTCTCGGCCTCTTCTTCCTCAATATCCATGTAGTTTCCCTCAACCTGGCGAAAGTCAGTAATCATGGAGGTCATCCTCCTCAACTTGCTGTAAATGGAGGGCTTGGTGCCCTTGATAATCATTTTAATCTGGCCCTTCTCCGAGGGCCTAGTCTGCATTTTCAACAACTGACCCCTCCATCGGGTCCACATACTCTTAAAAACTCTCCTCCGATTTTCTTCTTAACATTCTCTAAATCACAGAGTGACAGATCGATCTCTAGGTCAGTGACATACTGCTTCAGGAAAGCATCAGCCAACTCCCTCCAATCTTCCTTCACTTTCTTCTCCAAACTGTGGTACCACACCACGGGAGCTCCCTCGAGCGACATTCCAACATTTTCTGCACTTGGCGCTGAGATAAGCCAACTGAACTCATGACTGATACAAACTGTCGGAGATGCACCTGGATCCCCATTCCAGTTAAACTTAGCCATATCAGGCATCTTGAACTGTGCTGGCAACTGTTCCTCGAAAGTCAGTGTGTCATAATCCAGCAAATCTTCATTCTTACCCCACATCTGCGCGGTAACTGACTCAACCTGATCCGAAGTTTCTGTAACTCTGCCTGAGACCCAGATACTCTGCCTGTGCATACTCTGCCATCAATCATCAAAAGCGGGGATATCATCCCCCAACCCATTCGGAGGCTCCTCACGCCTCACATTCTCAGAATTTCCCCAGCACGGGGCACGACCATACCAGCCATAGCAGTAGTCAGGCTTGCAACTGTTTAGTAATCTTGGCGAGACCGTTCTCTAACTGATCCATACGGGATACCTCATTACCGGATTCACTCATGACTGTTACTATTCTTT
>SKCR01024692.1:0-19853 GCA_019454045.1 Zanthoxylum bungeanum
TTCTTAGCTTATTATTTTGTTATATTTCGAGATATTAATCGTCAATTATAGTTTATTTTCTATTTTTAATTGTAGAAGTATTAATACATGGATCATGGGATAATTACACGTGTTTTGGGGACCATACGGGAACATAGGACATAAGACGGGAACACCCGGGGAGAAATTTCATGAGACGCCACAGCGCCGTACCACCCAGCCAAGTTCCCGAGAGAGAGAGGCGCCAAGGCGCCATAATTCCAAAAGCAAGAGGCGCCAAGGCGCCACACATTACACACTCATGGCGCCACTTACACAATTAATTGAAGGCGCCATGGCGCCTTCTCAAGCTTCATGCGGCCATACATTTTCCAGAGGCCAAGGCGCCACTCAATTGAGCTGCAGGGTAGCGGGAAAGTCAGACACGATCCAAGATTTAACTTTTAGAGTTTTTAAGATCCCTAATGATACCCAATGACTCTCAGCCTCCACTATAAATATAACAGTTCGTCCAGAATTAAGATGGTAGGCTAATACAGAGCACAAAACACAGAAATAAATATTTTTAGAGATCCAATGAGAGGATTGAAGAGCAACAATGGGAGATTAAGGCGGTGACGTCCGAGGAGGAAGATATTCAATTCAGGTTTTATCTTCTTATTTCTTTCTTAGAACTCTAATGATTTCCATTAGATTCATGACTTGTTTATTATTGTTTTTATCTTTTGTCATGAACTAAACTCCTTAATTCCGGAGAATGATGTAATCTATGCTTGAACCTTGTATTGATTGTTAATTTTGTTATGAAGTTTTTATTATTTATTTATATTCTTTTGAGTTTAATTGCTTCTTGATTGTTGGCCACAATTGAAGATGATGAATGTTTAGAATCTATCACTCGAGATACAGGATTTTGAATAGATCTAGAGAATATGACCTAAGATTTTATAGAGTTCGAGAGAATCTGTAGTCCTTTGAAGTCGTTAATATAGAATCACAAAATCGTAATGAGTTGTTAACTATTGGATTTTTATAGAGATATCGAAGTCTATAGTTGATGATATTTTCACTCGGCACTCGAGAGAGGGAGTGAATATTTTAGGAGTCTTGACTTATAAACAATATAACTGAACATGGATTAATTGGCATGACAAATGCATAGGTGACAACTAGGTGAAATCATGATCCAGAATCTCTATCGTATTAGTTCCTCCTATTTTATTATTTTTATATTTATTTATTTAATTAAATCTTTATTATTTGTTTTCTAAATAAAGTTGAGATTATCAATTGTAGTACTTAGTGCGAGTTAACACAATCACTGTGGGTTCGACACTCTTTCACTGATTTATACTAAAACTTGACACCGTACACTTGCGGTACGATATAAAATATCACAACAAGTTTTTGGCGCCGTTGCCGGGGATTGTTTATTTAATTCACATTAATACTACTACCAAGTAATCTTAGCTTTAATTTAGAATTTTATTTTGTTTTTGTTTTTATTTTGTTTTTATTTCTTATTTTCTTTATTTCCTTTATTTTTGTCTTAAGTTTTATTTTTATTTTTATTGCTTATTTTTATTTTTATTTTTTTATTTTATATTTTTCGTACGAGGTGAGTTTGAAAAGAAGTAATGGCAGATCCTGTTGGTGCACTGATAGCTCAAGTATCGTCCCTCACGACTCGCCGAATGTGCAGTCCAGAATTTCCAATTGAGAGAAAATCTACATATCATGGGGGACCATCTATGGATAAATCACCACCTTGCTAAGCTATCTTTTTCATGTCATAAGAACCGGTTGATACAAAAGAAGAAAACAGATGAGATTACCCCGTTTCACTACTTTTAAGCCACCATAATTATTTGGGTGGTTGCGTCTGGCTGAAGACGTTAAACTTAACGTTAGCGGGGAGGCAACCCTTGCATTTGTTTTATTATTATTTTCTTTGTTGTTAATTTTTATTTTATTGTGTGCTATTTATTAATTTGCATGTTATTTATGCAGATAGCACTAGACACACAACGCCCGCGCAACCAAATTCTAACCAGCGAGTGTACGGTGTACGGTGTGATATTTTTATATTGTACCGCAAGTGTACGGTGTCAAGTTTTAGTATAAATATGAGTTAAGAGTGTCGAACCCACATGGATTGTGTTAATTCGCACTAAGTAAAATATTTAGAAAATAAATATTTAGAAAATAAATAATAAAGATTTTAATAAATAAATAAAATATAAAAATAATTGGATAGGAGGAACTAATACGATAGAGATTCTGGATCATGATTTCACCTAGCTGTCACCTATGTATTTGTTATGCCAATTACCATTGTTCGGTTATATTGTTTATAAGTCAAGACTCCGAAATTATCCACTCACTCTCTCGAGTGCCGAGTGAAAATATCATTAACTACAGACTTCGATATCTCTATAAAAATCCAATAGTTAACAACTCATTACGATTTGTGATTCTATATTAACGACTTCAAAGGACTACAGATTCTCTCGAACTCTATAAAATCCTAGGTCATATTCTCTAGATCTATTCAAAATCTCCTCTCTAGAGTGATAGATTCTAAACATTCATCACAAAACGAGCATATTTGTGTTTGCACAATTTTTTGTCCGCGTGTAAGGTTTAAACCTCCTAAGACACAGTCCCAGAAATAGATGGTTGATTCCAAGAAAATGCCTCCAACGAGCACAATCACACAAATTACAGTTCTAAATATTACAAAGCTAATAAATTAAATTATTTGCTCATTTTGAGTCTTCATTTTTTTCTCTTCCTTTTCCTTTCCATACTTGAGCCTTTTATAGAGCATGATTCCACCAACCGCTCGAGCAGTTTTGATGTATTCATCCCACTAAGCCCCCACGTTCTCTGCGTACATGTAACTGCTAGATCAGGCGAGCAACCGCTGGATTGTGCGCGCAATCATTAGAAAACTTACTAGATCGTGGGGTCACCACCAGTTTGTGTAATAACCGTCGAATATATCTAATAATTGGCCAATCGTTTTAGAAGTGCTTCCTTATTTCTTCATGATTCTTTACCCATTCCTCGAACCGTTCTGAATTAAGTCTTTATAGGCCAAATCCTTCTTCGCCCTGTCTAGAATGGCGTCATGCCTTTTCGTCCTTAGTTGGGTACCGGTTCTGGAATTATTAAGAACAAAATCTTAATATCCGAAATTCACAATTCCCGAACATAATCCGAAATCGCCCACCTCTACTGTAAAGAAACATAAAAAAAATAATAATTTTGAAAGGTTAGAAATTCTGTGAGAGTAAAGAGAGGTGGTTGGATAAATTGGGTACCAAAATAAAGGCACGGGTGCAAATGATACTGTTGATTTTTGAAGCATGAATCAACATAAACTTATAAAATATTCAAAATTTTGGCACATTCCTAAAATGGGATCAATCAAAATTATGTCACTGTTTTGCTGAAAATTCTCTCGATTCACGTAGCAATAACCTATATGTAAAATGTTCAACCACAAACATCTCTCTAAAAAAAAAAAAACAAATTTTCTCCAAAATTCATTTAGAGCCAAAGGCAAGTGATAATTAACTTCGGCCGGATTTGTTCTTAATTACCCAACATTAACAACTTCGTTTGATTCACACGTTCACATTATCATGTCTCCGTAAACTGATTAAATATAAACCTCATCTTGACCCAGTCAAGGCCATACATTTGTATTTTGCTTTCGTAAATTCGTGGGTAGAAATTATTAGAATTAATTATTGTATTTATATATATATATAATTTTTATTTTTTATATAATATTTTTAATTATTTAAAATTATTTATTATATCTGTCAGTTCTATCGGAATGATGATCCATTGAACTTTTTAAAAAGAATGGTCTTATCACATCATATTTTTCAGCTATTCATACTCTCCTAGAACTAGTGTACTGACTAAAATCAATAAAACTTATTTAATTATTACAATCATCTTTTTCATCTATTCTGATGAGCCATTGCCTGTTTTTAATGTCAAAATCTAAATAGCCAAAAGATTATTTTTTATTTATTTTGATTTCTAAACTTTAATTTCTTTTTGTTTATGTTTCTGTATTTGTATTATGAGAAATGCTAATGAGTGCCCTAATGGCACTCTTTAAGGATTCATTTTTGAAAATTTTTTATGGGAAAAATGAAAAAGTAATTAATGTTTTGATCATTTTTTACATTTACAACAAAAATGATGTGAAAACTTTCTAAATATGGACTCTTAATGAGTGCCCTTACGGCACTTATTAGCATGACTCTTATATTATAATGCCCGCACGAGTCATGACTATTAATTTGCAATAATACTAATTATACATTTTGAGTATTCTGTTAACACCGAATTTTATTTTTCCTTTTCTAAAATGATAAAAAAATGATGTTTTTTTTTATAATTATATTTATTTTATCATTTGAGACAGAAGAATAAAATTTCAAGCGGGAGCAACTAGAAGTATTCATTAATTTGTGTGTGAAATTTTTTGGTCATTTGCAAATGGAGGTGGGCCAAATGGCTTGGCATCTTGGGCCTTCCCTCGATGCCATAACATTCCCAAGCAAAACTATGGTTTTCAAATTTTCACGTCGCTTATTCAAAATAAATAAATAAAATTTAAAAAAACTTAATGTATGTGAGAAAACTCACCTTTTGTATTACCAAATCACCTGATAAGTACTTAATTTTCTTCATATTTTTAGTTGTTTTTTGACTTTTTAGCACGCGTGGCAAATAATGATTGACTTGTTGCATGGATGACGTTGTACCACTGTCGCACCAAAGATTTACTCTTAAAGAACTCAGTAACAAGTTTTTCATGTTCTGTTTATTTTCAATAGTATAATATTAATATAGTCAAATCTGAGGTCCAGCTCGAAATCTGCTCTAAGAAGGGAATGAGAGTCCTAATCTTAAATTACGAGAAAGTCTACGCCCACAACCACATTGAGAGAGTTGAATCCTCGAAACAATTGTGTGGATTCGACATTTTAATCGAAAATCGATAATAAAAAAAAATAGTTGAGATAGATGAAATTAATATTTTATATGATTGAGAATAATTATAAAAAAAAAAAAAACAATTCTCTCAAAATTTTCCAAAAACATCACTAAAAAGTATTCGTTAATTGTTAAAAATTATTAAACAATTTAAGAATTTTATTATCCCGGTAATTATTTGTTTAAATCAAAATATATTTTCATTTTTAATCGTTTTTAATAGAATTGTTCTCTTTTTCATATAAAATCATCAATTAAAACTCCAAAAAGATATTTCAAAAAATTGAAATTGAAATCGGACGATTTTTATGAAATCGTAAGTCAGAAATCAGCCGATTAATAAGTTAAAATCGCCCATATATCGGTGTGAATTTAAATCGCTTTGATCAAATCACTCAAGTAGTGATTTATGATTAATCGGTGATTAATCATAATTAAAATATATAAAGTGTGGTTAACTAGTGTTAATGAGTGTAAAACTAATTGAAAATATTTTTGACAATAATGCCGTTAAGTAGGATGGCAAGCATCTCTCCAATTGTTATAAATTTTAATCAATAAATTTTAATTCGAATTGAGTGTTAAATTATTGTATATTTAATGTCATTAAACATCAATTAACATGCAAACAACCAAATCAAATCAGAAAATCGAATTTAATATGCATAAACCCTAGAAACCTTAAAACTTGAAAATCAAGAAAAACCTTATGAATCCAAGTCGAGATAATCCTCTGTCCTTAAGAACTTATTGACCTCGTCACAGGTGCTTTACGGATTCGCAATTGGCCAATGTTCTCCCATGATAACTTGGTTCCTTCTTGTCCAAGGAGTACTACTTGACAAGTATACAAACTAGGAAATGGTTGAACTCTCTCTCAAAACCAAAAACAAAAACAAATGTCTCTTTCAAAATTCGGATTTATTTCTCTGTCCTTTGTATTTGGATTTAAAGCCTCTTTTATAATGCATAGAAGGGTGCCAATAGGGCACCCACAAGCACCCCAAAGCATCCAATGACATATATACCATTAATGAATATTTAGAAGAATTTCCAACAATCCCCTACAATTCTTCAAATATTCATGGAGAGACTTGAGAGAGTTATCATGAACTAAAGCTGCATCGAAATAGGTAGCTTTCGCCTTAAATATTTCCTAGTGAGTGACAATCGGATTTACTTGGCAAACCAGTGACCCATAGTCTTGAACTGTTCTGCCATTGGTGTAAACTAAGACAATTGCCAACACACAGCTTTAATTCGAAACAATTGTGTGGATTCGACATTTTAATCGAAAATCGATAATAAAAATAGTTGAGAAATATAAAATTGTTATTTTATATGATTAAGAATAATTAAAAAAAAAATCATCTCTCAAAATTCTCCAAAAACATCACTAAAAAGTATTCGTTAATTGTTAAAAATTATTAAACAATTTAAGAAATTTTATTATCCCGGTAATAATTTATTTAAATCAAAATATATTTTCATTTTTTAATCGTTTTTAATAGAATCGTGCTCTTTTTCATATAAAATCATCAATTAAAACTCCAAAAAGATATTTAAAAAATTAAAAATTGAAATCATACGATTTTTATGAAATCGTAAGTTAGAAATCAACCGATTAATAAATTAAAATCGCTCATATATCGGTGTGAATTTAAATCGCTTGGAACAATTCACTCAAGTAGTGATTTACGATAATTTGTGATTACTCGATAATTAAATAGTAAAGAGTGGTTAACTAGTGTTAATGAGTGTAAAACTAATTGAAAATATTTTTGACAATAATGCCGTTAAGTAGGATGGCAAGCATCTCTCCAATTGTTATAAATTTTAATCAATAAATTTTAATTCGAATTGAGTGTTAAAAAACAAAATAAAACAAAAAAACAAACTCGTCTAATTATTGGAAAGAGGAAATTCCGGGTCAACTCAACGAGTGAAAGAAACAACCCACACGAGTTGTTTAATAAAAGTGTTTTTCCGCCTGTGACCCTTTCTGATCTCACTGACTGCCCGCTATTCCGATAAACGCGCTCTCTCTATTAGGTGGGTCCCATTCTTCATTGAATCCAATCACATTCCTCCACGCTACCCCCTTGCATCGTAGTCTAGTCTCCTCCACGTGGGACCCGCGATTCTCTCGAGAAATAAAGAAATGACAAACTGATGATACAGTGAATTGCATTAAATTCAAGCACGTGGTTGGTGGTGTGGCAGCGTACGATGTGGGCGAATCTTAGCCGTCCGATCCAGTTCTCGTCATAATCGATGCCAAAAAAATGCTGCTTTTTTGTTCTTTTAATTTTTATTTATTTATTTTTTATAAATAAATTGCTTTTTGACTTTTGTTATTCAGTTGCTGCTGGGTCTCTGTGTTTTGGATTTGTTTGTTGAGTGGGGGCTATCTAATATTTAATTCTTTCATTGTGAGCATTTACAATTTATAATTTTATACCCCACATTCTTATTCGTTTCTTGTGTTTTCATTTCAATCACCAACGCAAATCATGATTTGAACTAAATGATTGATTCATCATTTTTTTTAAAAACAAATTACTTCATTTTAATTAAGTCATGTAATTGTATAGTTTTTTTAACAAAATTTTTTAAAAAAATTCAACTAAAATAAAATATTTTTAATTTAACCCTATTCAAATTTAAAAATTTACATTTAGTAAATTTACCAATATGACAAGATTGTAACCAAAAGAAAAAAAAATCAAAGTATATATGAGTTGTATTAAGAATTTTCAAAAAATTTCTAACCAAAAAAACCTTCGACAAAGGTAACAAAGTGTTCGTCTTTTAGATGGGCATGCCTATAATACCCCTGGTTATCAGATACTCAGTGATATGTTGGTCGTAATCCAACGATCAGATTTAAAATATATATATATATATATATATATATATATATATAATATATATATATATGTATGGTGGCAATGGCCCTTTTGGATAAATTTTGAAGTTGGTCTTATATATGATCAACGTTTGCGGGTGAGGGGGGTTATGATGAACTCGTGATCTCTTACTTTCACAACTAAAATTCTAGGGCATAATCACAATGGTTATTTATTAACTTTGTGTGATAAGATGGTTCTAAATTCAATGAGTTCACCGATTAGGAAATAGGATTCAAACAAAGAAGATTCAAAACATTTAGAATTTCAAGGTCATTAAGAGTCCTTGAAATAGAAACACACCAAGTTGATGGTTGTTGGAAGCGCAAATTAAAAAGAATAGAAAATTGTTTCATTTTATTTTTGAAAGAAATTGTTTCATTTAAAAGAGAAATAAAAAAAAAAAAAGTGTTTGAAAAGTCGATGTCAAGAATTAAATAAGATTGGTCTCCCTCGTTATTCGGGCTATTTTTACATTTTCTTTTCGTTTTCTCCTGCCACCAATCACATTCATAACTTGGCTTAGTTGGAATCTTAGCTCACATTTAATTTTGTAATAAATTTTTGAATGAATGAAAAATAATAACTGTACCATTTTTAATGGCCTTTGGCTCATGGACAATGACATAAGGTGAGACTCAATTAAGAGCTTTCCCAGACCAAAATAAATAAATAAATAAAATTAATTTTATCACTACCCAAATGAATCAAATAAAAAAAAAAGCACAAAGGAAAAAGTTAAAGATAATGAGGTTGAATCAAAAAAGAATTTGAAATTAATTTATGTTTATATTTAAATCCCTTATCATTTTGGTGTTAAAATAATCTAAAAAAAAGAAACATTTTTTTTGGGAATCGTTGGAAATCCCATCGTCAAACCACTCCTTCCGGGATTAAGCGGAGCAGGTAAAACCTCTGGTTGTCTTAGGCTCTTATAAGAAACACACTCCCTGAATTCGAACCCAGTACCTCAAGGTGAGATCTTGAGTCATACACCACCAAGTCACGCCCCTTAATTTGATTTATTGAAGGGCATTTATGAAAAAAATTAATTGTTAGTTTTAGACTTTATTTGATATTATGGTTTGATTTATGATGAAATGACAAAATTGTATTTTAGTTGAAACATACATTTTTTTTATTACAATACAAATTTACAGTTATATAATCTGAAATCTACTGGAATATTGAATACAAACATTGAAGTACATCCAGAATTCTACGTCTATTAGAGACGAAACATCAACTCTCACTCAAATATGAGGAGAATTCAACTCCAAACAAAAGGAGAATATTCAACTCTCAAATTGAGAGAAATTTTGTGACTCCCGGCCATTGCAGGGAGTCGAACTTGTGCACAAGTCCACCACTGGGCCAAGAACCCAGTGGCGTTGAAACATACATTTTAAGAAATTGGTAAACAATAAAAAAAAAAAATACTAACGAGTGCCCTAAGTGCACTCCTTAAGGATCTATTTTTTGAAAGTTTTTATGGGAAAAAGGAAAAAAAAAATTAATTAATGTTTTGATAATTTTTTACATTTCCCAAAAAAATGATGTGAAAACTTTCCAAATATGAATTCTTAATGAGTACCCTTACGACACTTGTTAGCATGACCGTAAAAAAATTTACAATTCTTAACCATTATTTCTTTTCAAAATGGAGTTTTGCAAAAGCTAATAATTGTAGACTTGTATTCACCACTAAAATATTAAAAAAACACATTATAATTAATTTATAACATAAAATGAAATTATAAATCACCGTTTGTAAACAGTCGTTTGTACATTATATTTTTTTGATCGTAATACCAAAAAAACATTAATTTAAGGACATCTCGTATAATTGATTTGTCTGATAAAATGATATATTTACTATTTAAGAATTTGTTTTTACTGTTTGAATATCAGAAATAAATTTAGACATTAAGAACTTATAAGAGATGAAAATGATAAAAACAAGAAATCAATTAAGAAAAAAGAAAGTTAAAAGCCAAAAAGGTAAGTGAAAGTAAACTTCGAGGTAGTCAAACCGTACACGAGAGTTGAGTGTAAAGATGGGAAAAGAAAAGTCATAATAATGTAATAACTAATTGTTAGAATTTATGGTATTTTTTTATTATATTATATTATATTTTATATTGTTTTGTTTTTAAGGTTCAATAATAGGGTAATGATGAAGAATCACATTGGCTTTGGTGTTTTCTTTTTAAAAGTTGATTGAATGTTGTAGTAATTAGTAGCAAAAGCACTGGATTCCAATCACAGAGAATTTAATAATTCAAACTTCAAAGAGGAAATGCTTTAAATGCCATAAGTTGTTGTGTTTGCCATAATTTGATATGCAATAAATAAATGGAGCTAACGGGTGATCACTTCCCTTGTTTTTAAAATTGGAATACACTGTTTGTCGATTCAACTGATCGAATCGGAAATCAATTGTGAATGTGGGTCGGTTGAATCTCAAAAATCGAGATGAAAAATCAGTCAAAATTAATTAAAATTGATATAATCGATAAATAATTATTCTTTTTTTTAAAAAAAAATTAATCTTATTCAGTCATATAGTCCTCAAGAAATGTCTTTGCTTATAATTAATAATTAAACACCCTAATAGATTGATCAGCTTTTTATTTTATCTCTTACACTTATGAATCAATTGTTCAAAACATATATATCTCTTATAATAATAATAATAATAATAATAAAACACCTTAATATGTTAAACCAAATATCAAAAGTATATATATTAAGGTATCAGCTAAGTTTTAAAATGTTCATAAAAGTATATATTGGGTGGTGATTTTTTTAACGCATGCAGTTAAATAATATTTACTGTTATAAGGGTAAATATGTCATTTCGTCTTCTTCTCTATCTCTATTTTTTTGGAAAAAAAAAATATATATTATATTATATTATATAAGTATAAAATAAAGTTACAAATACACTGATAAACATCATATAAAACCTAATGCTGGGAGGGACATGTTGCCTTGATATGAGGAATAGATCCAGTGTTTGTTTGTTTGGTGAAGATATCCGGGGGGGAAGAAAAATTAAATGTAAATTAGTGTATATTTTATGATACCCGCGCTAAGCTTGGCTCGTTATATTATGGATAGATATAATAGATACAAGAAAAAATTAATTAAGATCGTACCTTTGATCATAATCGTTCAAGCAATGCAAGTTCTTTAATATTCTTTCAAATTAATAAATATTTTTTGACCTATATATATATATATATATATATATATATATATTTAATTGTTGGAGAATAAAATCTTAGTGCAAACATGGATTTAACTAGGTTGGAAAATTTTTATAATTAGCTCAATATAACTTATGGCTCTTAAAATCTCCAATAATAAACATTAAGTAAAACTTTAAAAAATGAATAATATGAAAAATTGGTCATCAATAATAAATCATTTATTCAATTATCAATAATTATTTTCTTATTATTTTTATGTATAACAGTTTTTCGGGATTAATCAAATATTATGGAGTGATTTTGAAATTATTGAATGATGTGATTATTTAAATCAACCTGTTGGTGAAATACCCAAATACAATATTATGATTTGTGGTGTTAGATAATAAAAATATAGAAATAGTTTAATTTTTACCATGTATCATCATCAATAATAAATCATTTGAGTTATACATCCAAAGCTAAATATTAATAATTAATTAATGACAACTAATTAACAGAAATGGAATGACTTGTGTACATATCTGGATATCCTCAAATGTAAGAAAGATGACATAAATAACTTAAAAAGTTAGAAATTTTTCATCTGACTTGTAAAACAATAAATAAATAAACAGAAAAAAAAAAATATGTTGCCCCTCTTCTGGAGAAAATTTTTGATGCAACAGTGGTATCACGTCATCCATGCAACAAGCCAATCATCATTTGCCACGCGTGCTAAAAAGTCAAAAAACAATTAAAAAATAGGAAGAAAAATTAAACATGTTATTTTTTAATTAGTTGGTGGTACCACGTCATCCATACCACTGTTGCACCAGAGATTTACTCCCTCTTCTGCACTTGCCTCCTACAAAGTACGTGTCTATTTAAATTTCTTGGTGAGATGTCAGCCTTGGAAAACTAAAAGAGATGGACAAAAATTATGGTACCAAAATTTGTACTCAACACTTAATTAATTTTTAAGATTGATTTAATATAAATTTGATTAATGAATGATGCTAACGAGTGTGCTGAGGATATTCATTAAGGATTTATTTTTGGAAAACTTTCACATCATTTTTATAATAAATGAAAAAAATTATCAAAACATTAATTATTTTTTCATTTTCCCCATGAAAACTTTATTTAAATGGATTCTTAAGGAGTGTCCTTATGACACTCGTTATCATTTATCTTTATTAATTGATTAGCAAAAGTTAATTCAAACACATGATCCTAATTCATAAATTAGGGGTTTAGGGTTATTGATTTAAACTAATTTAATCTCCAATGGCGTGGCTGGGTGAGGTAGGCCTCATGATCTCACATTGAGGTACTGGGTTCAAATTCAGGAAGTGCGTTTCTTGTAAGAACCTGAGACAGTCATGAGTTTTACATGCTCCGCTTAAGCCCATAATGAATAATTTGACGATGGAGTTTCCAACGATTTCAAAAAAAAAAGATTTAAACTAATTTAATTTAATGGTATATGTTAAAAATTAAAATTAAAATTATAAATATTATTTTAGCCTTAAGTATCTAAATTAAATAAACACCGTATTATTATTTTTTTCCCCTGAAAGAGGAACGTGATGACACGCGCTATGTAAAAGCGCGTCGTCATATCAATATCAAACACGAACAATGAGATGTCAGCAACCGATGGAAAGCTAGCGTTACCTCTTCTTCTATAAAGCCAAGTGCCCTAGCTAGGGTTTTCATCCTCTCCCCATTGTACCAAAAACAAAAACGTTTTCATTTCTTTAGAAAATTAGAGAGAAAATAATCTCTTTCTCTCTCACCTGGGTTAGGGTTTGTTTCATGTTTTTTTTTTTCCTGCGGGGAGGAAAAATGATTGTTTTTGAGGGGACTGTTGTCTGGCTCGATACATTAAAATGGAATTGAAAAGTATCGGACCAGGCTTCGTTCCTCACAAAAACAAATTCATTTGATGCCGTCTGATTTGTTTTTCAAGTGGTTAAGGTTTTATAGAGTTTGTTGAAATAGCGATCTCAGATAGATCACAATAACATCGAAACATCTATGTAGTTAGATCACAATTAATGAGAAAAGATTTCGCTTGGTTTGATTTGAGGAGATAAGGTTGATGGGAATGTTGTTTGGCTCGAAGTCATATAGGTTTCAAATTTTCTTAGAATAATTTTCTTGGCCAGGGAAATTTTAGCAAGCCTTTATGTGATCTCGGACCAGGCTTCATTCCCGTCAACCCACCAGTTTCTATTTCTCCAGGTTATATCGTATGATGGTACTTTCCCAGAAAGAAAAAGTTTGGCGATTGGTAAAAAGTTTCTCTCTTTCTCTCTCTCTTGTCTTTATTTTTCTCGAGAAAATTTTCTGTATGTTGGCGTTTGCATGGAATCATTTTGACCCACTTGTCAAAATGCTAAGAAACAAGATCAGAATATGCTTTGACTTGTATTTATTTTATATTTTCTGCTCTTTCTTATTTTTTTAGAAACAACAATGATTTGAAAAAAAAATTGATTTTTCACTCATTCCCAATTTGAAATTGTTGCCTGGATTCTGATATTGAACAAATAATCATTAGATTATTATGATCATTTTTTGAGAAATAGATGAAAGGGTAAAATTGTAAAACTAATAAAAAACTCTGTGTTTATTATCAGACTTTCTAGGGTTTCTGAATAACAAGCCCAGATTTTGTAGGCTTTTTAGCTAATTATTTACTCTAATTATTACTTATAGTTTAAAAGCAGTCAAACCCATCTCTCTCTCTCTCTCTCTCTCTATCTTTTATAACCTATTTTAGACCATTTTTTGTTTTTTTAAAAAAAGAAATTATGTGAAAGCAGTAATATGATGAGCTCAAAGATTTGCACAGTAATGGGTAAGTTTTACTTTTCATTAATATGAAACTATTTTTCTGTTATTTAAATAATGCATTTTGTAACTCCTACATTTAATGACAAGAAATGTAACTGATGATAATTAATTTATATGTTTTTTTTATTATATATAAGAGATTTATGGATCATTAAAGGCACAGAAGGTTGATGAGACATGTGGAAGGATATCATAGATGAATCAGTGAGGCTTTTTATTTTTATTAATGATATATATAGTATAATGAGATGAAATTAAAGATCCCTAAAAACCGATTGTAGTTTCAGTCAAAAGATGAAGAATAGAAACTGGATTTAATTTTGATTTGCAGCTTTACATCTCATGATCTTGATGATCATTTAGTATGTTTAATTTGGCCCAAATTTCATCTAATTTTTTTGTTGCTTCAGTATAGTGAGTTATTTGTATCTTTCAAATTTCATTTTTAAAATTGGTTTTGTAATTAAACAATATATATAGTACTGTCAAGTATAATACTGAATGACCTTTCACAATATGATGGGATCATCACCTATATGCTACAGAATGACTGGGACATTTTGTTTTATGATTTCTTGTTGACAAACGATTTTAAATAATAAATTATTAAAGAAGCTTATATACATAATTTTCTAGTGTTTAATTTAATTATGCAAAATGTATTTTTTAAAACATAAAAAAGTGAAATACTTCACAGAGAAGTACTCATCAAAAATAATTTTATAGAAAGTGTTTTTATTTAAAAACATCATAATCACTAAAAAGTTGGTGTGGTTATAATTAATGAACGCCTTGAGAGTTGAGACTGGCATAAAGGAAAAAAAAAATCTTAATCTTGTTATATTGCGCATTCTTTTATCAGATGAGGAATTTTCCAACCCAAAAACCACAGTTTTGCTCAATTAATACGCAATTGAATTACAAATTCTACAACTAAATTGAATCATCACTTCATTATTACTAGCAACCGCTTCTCTTATATCATTTAGTTTTTTTTTTTTTTTTTTTTTAAAAAATATGGTTGAAAATCCTGCCGCCAAACCACCCTTTTCGGGTTTAAACGGAACAAATAAAATATTTGATTATCTCAGGCTTTTACAAGAAATGCATTCCCTGGATTCGAACTCAGAACCTACATCATCAAGCCACGTCCCTTGGGGACTATATCATTTAATCTATCATAAGAAAATGTGAAATTTTAACATTTTGATGGTGCATGAATAAAAGCTAAACTTTTATAAAACTCTAGTTTTTTTAAAAAAATTACGATTAATAGTAGTTATTTTTTTTATCATTAATCAAACACTTGAAAATTATATTATTTTGATCAAAAAACATGAAATAAAAACATAATTTAATCATCTCATCGCAAATCAAACCAGAATACCGACATTAGTAAAGTAAAGAAGAGTCTTTGGTACTCCGACGCTATCGCTCCTTATCCATTCATTAATTGCCACATGCATATAAATACTATCACTATTCGTTAAAACAAACATGTGACTAACACAATTTTAAAAACAAAAACAGTACTATATATATACAAAAAAGAAATCATAATTAAAATGGATACATTTATTAAATTATGGTATCACTTTACAAATGAATGAATGCAAAAGAATTTGAGTTGAAAAAATTTCTTTACCTATACAACTCAACAAAGGCAATAACCAGTAACATAGATATATATATATATGAAACTAGCAAGCAAAGCTTCTTATTATGCCGGCTCTGGGAAAACTTTCCGCAAGAAGTTGATGAAACGCGAGGCATAAAATTTCGGTTCAACAACAGATATTAACCGAGGATCGAATTGCAATGATTTGTATGCATGCTCTACTTTCTTTTTCACATTATATTCCTGCAGTATATCGATTATGCCCATGTACAGAACAACATCATATACCTCAAATAGTTCAACTTCATTTGAGTCATCGCACTCGTTCTCAAGAAGCTTGTGATTAGCCTGCGCTGGCATGTTTACTCCTAATTGTACCCGTAACCTGGAATATAAGCAAGCAGCCAGCAGTCAGATTAATTGCTCCTTGTCAAGTATTCGAACTTTGGAAAAACCACAGTATCCTGAAAGTTTCATAACTTCCTACTCAGTTTCCAAGTTACTGATTTTACAGCAATGTCAATTCTAATAGCTGTTGATTAGAAGATTTAGTAGATTATAATATCACTGGGATCATCTTTACACAACATATAGAGCGTGATCAAGATTGCGAAAGATATTAGCATGATGGAAAATTTCACGCTTCACAGATTAGAACCAGAGAAGTTACCTTCTGGTGCCTGGAAGCAAGAGATCGACTTCCTTGTCACCGACAGTGAACGCTCTTAATGTACTTCCTCTGATGTGAGGCCCCGGTGCAGTGCTGACGAAATTAGGTTCATGAGTTACGAGAAGAAGACCTTTTGGAGGAATCATGAACTCCCCTTGTGAGCTTATTATACCTAGTGGAATGAAGCATAAAATAATAAGCTGCCAATGTTTCGACTTCTTAATTTTTTCAATGGAACTTGAAGTCAAGGCAGACCAAAACCACTCTCAAGTACATATATTTTACATACATGCAGAGACGTACAATGAAAAACAAATCATCGTAAATTGAGATTAACTAATTATTCCAAGAGAGGAATATATCCTTGTGGTGATGCTTTCTATTTTCTTGAGATCACTCCCAAAGATTCAACAACTATTTCCTATTTCCTAAAATAGACATTAAATCCTAAAGTTGTCACTAGGTGAGCAATAGGCGATTAAAATTTGTAAAGAACCTTCGAGCAACATCTAATTTTCCAGCAGCTGTCGCCATGCCTAACTAATTGTTCAAGATGTTTCATCATCCCCCATAATTACAACAAACCTTAAAGGTATCAGCCTTATCACCTCCAAATAACGCAAACTGACATTTTCAACACCTTAAAAAGTGAATCCCATGCAATTAAGCAATTAAATCTCATTCCCCCGTGAAAAACCAGTGATTTGAACAATTAAGGTCGTGTTAACTTGTGAACATATTCTAACTGCACCACAATCTTACAAATACCTTTCCTAGAAACGTAAAGTCGAACAATATTTTCAAACACAAATTTCTTAGGCTTAAAAAAACCACCAGGTGTATAACATCAGTGTAAATGCAATCAAGAGAAGAAGTAAAACAACTAAAATTACTGTATAAGCATATTTGTAATGCAAAGCAATTTATACCATCAGCAGCAGGTAAATTGTCAGGAAATGTTGTAGTTGAAGGTTCTAGTAAGGCCTCCAAATGCTCAGGAGCGCTAAAATGTAATCCCAACAGCAGGCTATAATCAATAATTTGTTGAGATTCCAAGAACGTGCAGTCTATTGAAATTTGTCTGCAAGTTATGAGCAAGTAAAAAAATTGTACTGATAATTAGAAACATGTATACTTAATAACCTTATCAGTAACATGCACGATATAAATATTATGTTCTATTTACATGTATATTAATCCCATTAACTGCAATTCAGCATTATTTACAGTCAACACAGCAATTGATAACTACTAGCAGAAATAAAAATAATATAACATATAGAAGTACTAACGAATAGAGGAAATGGGATTATAAAATGCACAAAAGGAAATAGAGAAACACTTCCATTTCTAACATCTTCTCCAAATCATTCACAATATTCCCTGGAAGGATCTTGCAAAAGTGATATCAATGATGAGCAAGAAGCTAAAAGGAATGCAATCAGATGGAAGATTTTATACGATCTTTTAATTGAAGAGTCTTCAATTACAAGATCGTATAAAATCTTCAATGAAGACTCCAATTTTGAAGAATTTCCATGTGCTTGCTACAAATGTGCTTTTATGTTGTTGGAATAGCTAAAAAGTGGAATATGACAAAGTGACAAGCCCTCCATGGGAGCAACCAACTGACCAAGGATAAAAAATTAGTCTTTGAAGTATTATGTTTTATACAAAATATTTGAAGGATCAAATCACGGGAGAGGACAGCGAATAACAGTAAAATTTTAGAATTAATTAAAAAGAAAAGAGTGGACTTTTCACTAAACTTCCTTTGAAAAAAATTTGAACTAGCAATTTTCTTTTTGCAATGTGCTAGTTGATCATATAAGTTTTAATACATAGTTAATAATTTAATATTTAATAATCCTATGGTCCAACATATGAACATCAACTTGTCTTCCAGACAAATTACAGTAGTTCAAATACCAAAAATTATTCCAACCACTTTCAAGTGCTCTTCTTGTCTTAAACTGACAACCAGCACAGCACGACCTTCGGCTGTACAACCGAAAACATCTAAAAATGCTCCTAAATAGAGCATACATATTCATATTTAAAATAATTTCACAAATGAATTATGCAAGCATCAAATTCCAACACTTACTTAAAAAGGGACTCCCGTAACAATTTATCCATATGAAAGTCATAGGAAAGATCAAGATCCTTCAATGTGGTATTCTCTTTGATTTTATCTTTGTCAGTACATCTTCCTACTGTTGATCCCTTTAGATCATAGGAACGATGAATTCGTAATTCTGTGCAAAACATATTCCCCATGACCACAAACCGTACCTATCAACCGAAAATAATAACAAAAGCACTCAATGATCATAAGGTTAAAAAAAAATACATACTGGAAGGTAAACTAGAGCTATGGACAAGCTAGCAGATACCTTTCTTCCACCCCTTATTGTTATCTGGTGGAGTCCAAAAAATTTTGTGATGAGCGTATTTTCATGTTCTTTCACATGAATGTAATACTTAGGCAGCATTCTGAGTAGGACCTGTGCAGAAGGGAAACAAAATATACATGCTCATGGACAACTCTCTTTCAGTCGTGGAAAGCTTAGTAGCTGAATTCAATTGATCATACATTTTTCGATTTGGGTAGAGGGGTTCAAAAAGTGGCATCACCAAATAAACAAAACACAGAAAATTACATATATTTTACAAAAAGTGAAAAAATTGCAAAAGTAAAAAACAAAAGGAAACCAGTTGACAAAATTTCCAATCAAAATTAATGTAAAACCTCCAACATCATTCTTGACTTTAGAACTTTAAGAAAACTACTCGAGACTGATTAAATGTAAACATATTTGGCTTTGCACTCTATCTACACCAACTAACCATTTTACCACCTAAAAACACATCTTTTTCCCTCTCTCCCTATCCTTGTAACTCCCCAAAACCAATGGAGGGGTATGAATACTGTGCTAGCAGAATGAAAACATCCAAATTAACGTCATATCATCTTCTTTCTAACCGAAACACACTTATTTTAAGTATGTCCCTTTTCATCTTCCCCCTTTCCATTTCAATATCTTCCTCTAAGCTTTGACAAAAAAAAGAACTCACCAATTAATAGTATACAATGCAAAGGCAAAAGGAATGACTAAGGTAGCTAACAGAGAACAACTAACAGAACCCAGCATCTAATCAAGGAAGTTAAAGATTCCCTCTACTGTGAAATAAGATCAACAGCTTTAAAGCAGAGGAAGAAACTCGTCTTTGATGTGGATTTCCATTTAATGGATTCCAAGAAACAAAGCAATTTGATTCTAAGTCCAAGACCACAGAGATAGGGACTTATTGAGGTGGAGGCATTTTCGTGAACACCTTCCATAAATGGACAAATGATTATTCAAATGCTTCTAATTATGATCAAATAACATTCATCTAAGATTAATATCTCTGGGTCTGGGCTAAGTCAGCAGGCCATTCCTTCTGACATTTTTATCAACGAGCAACAGGACTGACCTTTCTTTCTTTGAAATATTCATACTCATTGGTGTCAGAACCTTGGAAATAGATTTGGAGACCTAATATCTGCTGTCTTATGCTCCTCTGTTTTGATTCACAGAAATTATTCC
>SKCR01024693.1:0-17798 GCA_019454045.1 Zanthoxylum bungeanum
TCGAATTTAAGTGCGGCCCACAAGTCACATCGCGCGTCACATCATTAGTCATTCTAGTGATGGATGTCTTGTGACTTTGAGTGATGTGATGTCAGTCACTATTCATAAGTGATGTGAGTTGTTGGAAGACAATAATTGCCATTTTGGCTCCAAAATTTGTTTGACTTTTTGGAAAGGTATATACAAAGCTTTGGAAAACGCATTTGGGATAAGTGGTATTAGGTCTTAGAAACCAAATAACAACACAACTCTCTCTCTCTCTTCTCCTCTCAAATTCGGCCTTGGGCCTTTTCTTCTCTCTCCATTTTTCTTGGCAAGGTCGAGAATAACAAGAAGAAATAAGGAAGATTTGTGGCAAATTTCCAATGCTAGCACATGAAGAGTCATCCAAAGGTGATAGGGAAACAAACCCTTGAGCATGGAATCACAAACCAAGCTTGGAGCTTGAAGATCAAACTTGGAGGAGCTTGACCGAAATCGAAGGAGCACAAAGAGGGCCTTGCCGTGAGCTTCAAAGGAGCAAGGAATTTTTATGTTCGTCGCATCGCAAAATCCGATCATTGTAATTATGATTCCGCCATACTTTTATTGTATTCACATATTTTCATTGCTTAAATTGATCTTGGGACTATAGTAGAAACCCAACAATAGTATCAAAAGCCTTGTTTAAGCATGAAATTGGAATTAGGGTGGTAAAATTAGGTAAAATTGATTTGAGCATTTTTGGATGAAATTGATTGTTTGAATATGCTTGAATGATGATAACATAGTGTTATGCATGATCAATTTGATGAAAATTGAATTGGATGAATTTTTCCCCAAAATGCTTGGCTTGGCCGAATGGTATGCTTACCCTAATGTCATGGTGATTTTGTTTTTTGAATCATTGGATGAGTTTGAAAGACTTGGGAAATATTGATTTAGGATTTAATTGGATTGAATTCGGAATCGGACATTAAATCCCAAATTGCCGTGAGTAATTAGCATGGAAAATGATTGATTTTTTGATTCAATTGTGTTGGACATGTATTGATGATAATAAGCATAATTAATTGTGTAAATTGGTGTTTTGGAAATATTAATTTGAGTAATTAATTATGGCTATACACTTTAGATTAATTTAATTGTGAAATTTGGAATTTAAATTAATTGGGCCAAATTTGGAATTGGGCTTGTAAAGTTGTATTTGGGATTAATGGGCTTGGTTGGGCCAAGTTTGGTTTAGGCTAATTGGTTGGATCCAATTGGGCCCAAAACCATATCCATAAAGTCCAAATATAATTAAATGGACCTTTAATTTTAATTGGGCCTAATGGGCCTAAATTGGTTTCTTGGCAAATAAGGGTGATTCCTTAAATGGGCTTTGATATTTGGGTTTGACCCATATTGACCAAAAGTCCATGCCTTAAGAAATTAATTGAAAGCCCATTGGACTTTAATTAAATTGACATTGGATGTTAATTGGGCTTTGAGACCCGTAACGATTAGATTTAGCATCTAAGTTGTAAAGGCACATTTAAAGTGTAATTATTTAATTAGAATTAAATATAGAATTAGTATTAAATACAAATTAAATTGGATTTAATATTGTAGTTTAAATAATTCAAGAATTCGTACTTTGAGTACTTATTCGTAAAACAAGTTGGACTCGCGCAAAATCAAATCGTTGTTTGAACATTGGATGGTCATTAATTTCAGATTAATTAATTGGATTAGATTGATTGATAACATGCTTTGTGTGAATACATGGATGCGATGTATGAATAATGTATATCGGATGGATATTAGATGGTTGAGGGCAATTTTGGAAATTGTTGTAATAAATTTAGAATTTATTAAATTGGACCTGCGTGTCCAGCCTATTACCTCTTGACTCTTTGTATTTCCCTTCTCACATATTCCCCTCAATGTAAATGAGGTTTCTTTAGAAGTGTTATGTAATTGGGTAGAAGTAATATTTGTGCTAACGGGAGAGAGGAAATGGAGAGATTTGTTCTAGGAACAATGTGTTAAGTATCCATCCGCATATCATTATTATTTTTTTTTTATACGCGCCTTATTATGTTTTTAGAATGCATGTTTAAGGGTGTATGATGATGAGACCTTACAAAGATAATTAATTGGTTGCCAATTACGCAAAAAAACCCTCAATATATATTAAGCGTTTTTCCTTCCATTGAGTGATTCTTACTCAAGATCCAAGATTGGCACTGGTTTGTTGGCCAAAGTCAAGACCTTTCTCCATGGCGGATATGTTTGAATCATGAAGGCTTTGTTCATATCGTCTGTCTTGTCCAAGTTGTGATTTTTTGGCCAAAGTCAAGATCACTTTGTCCATCGACATCGATTACGAAGCTTTCCAAGGTCAATGGGTTCAGCTTAACTGGGATCATTAAGTTTGTTGTGCCAAAGCCAAGGCTTAATTGATTCAGAGGAAAAATGTTAGGGAATATATTGGATATATTAGCATATATAGGATATATGTTTCGGACTTGGATGTCCACCTACTGGATCTAGGAATTGGATGAGATCCAATTGATCTTAGAGATCTACCTATTTAAATATCATACAATTTGTTGGCCAAAGTCAAGATTGTGTGTTATTTAACGGGATCCTAGCCCACTAGGAAACAAGGTTTCCCGAGTACTCAACAGAGGGTTAGAGGATCGCCGAAAAATAGTGGGAGACAAGTATTAAATTTGCAATATTCATTAGTTACTTGCCAATACACGCTCATTTCAAATTTTTCGTCAAATAATATTTAATCGTTGTTTTAATTAAACAGTTGGACTGTATTCAAATTATTTCATTTATAGTTGATTATATAATTGGATTATAGTAATCAATATATTTGAATTTAACCAATTAAATTATAGTTAATTATATAGTTGGACTATAGTAATCAATATAATAAATAGTACCTAAAATCATTGATTTGATAGTTAGACTATTGGAATCAAGTTAAATGAAAGATTAGCGTTTAGAACATAATCCTGGGAGAAAATGTCATTAAACGGCTTTAATTTTCAGATTGGGAATAAAAACTCAGGATAGTCCTGGAGGACCGAGAAGTTACTTTTTTGATAGAGTGACGTCTCGAGCCTAAGCCCGGAGTTGAGCAAATAGTAGAACATGATATTTGGAATATTCATGTGATGATAACTTTAATGCTTAATCTGTTATGCTTGCAAAAAAGACTCCTTAATTTCTTAGTCAGAACTAAGGATTAGATCCTTATAGTATGACATTGAAATTGAAGGATCTTCATAGATCTATCCTTAGATCTTAGAAGTACAAATTGCAATAGAAAACTCTTGGAGAGTTAATGGCTATACTAAAGGAGACAAAGCCAGAGTTTGCAATAGGGCAAGAAGCGCAAGACGCATCTTACTTCGACATCCCAGAAGGCCAAGGCTTGGCCAAAGGCTTCTGGGGTGTGGAAAAGGGGCAAAGGCAAAATCATTATAATCTTCTGGGAAGACATAGGATATATCCCAAAATGTCTGCCTAAACTGTGGCAAACGGGGTCACTGGAAGCGTGACTGCCGTATGGACAATGCATATATGAAGGAATTGAAGACGGGCAAGACTCCGACTTCAAATATGTTTGTCATCAACATGTTCACTACTAGTATTAAAATTGGATTTTAGATACTGAGTGTGGTACATAAATATGTACTGGTGTGCAGTATCTGCTGATTAGTAGGACACTGACTTCAGTTGAGATTTATCTGCGAGTCGGAAACGGGACGACAATCGCTGTTTTAACCGTAGAAACCTAAGTTTAGGAACTACCCGTCGGGTATGTACTTAAATTAGGAAACTGTTAGAATGTAACTAGTTTGACTAGAAACATTATCTCTATATCAGGGTTTAACCCGTTGCGGGTATACCTTTATATTCTAGAATACTAAAGTGTTTTATTTTATAAAGACGATATTGAGATAAACACATTAGATGTAAATAACAGTATTTATATTTTGAATATAAATAAATCTCAAACGTATAACAGGACAAACAAATAGCTCAAACTAATTTAATCAGATGAGACTTATTTGTGGCATTGTTGTCTGGGACACAATTAACAAGACTCGTATATCCACACTTTCGAAGAGTGGATACTAGGACAGATTTGATTCTATTCAAATAATCTCTACGAATCTAGTTTATTAGGCAAAGTGCTTGAAATACTTTTTACTTGGTAAAAGTGCAAATGCCACCGATCTGTTAGCCCTCGTTCATAGTGACGTAAGTGGTCCCTGTCTAGGGCTAGAGGTCGATATGAATACTTCGAAACCTTTACGGATGTGGTATCGCGTTATGGTTATGTGTTTCTTGTGAAAACTGATCGGAAACTTTTGATGAATTCAAAGAGTTTCGACACGAAGTAGACAGATAGATCGGCTAAAGTATTAAAACCGTCACGGTTAGACCATGATGGAAAATACTTAAGCAATAAGTTTCTCAAATACTTGAAAGAGTATAGTATTCTTTCAATGAGGACTCCTCCCGGAACACGTCAATTTGACGGTGTGTCCGAACAGAGAAACCAAATTTTGTTGGACATGATAAGGTTAATCATTAGTTGCTCTGAGCTACCATTTCCTTCAAAGGATACGCATTAAACAGTGCAAAATTTATTTGAATAAGGTTCCATAAAATCTGTTTGACAGACTTCATATTAGATATGAACATGAAAGAAACTGGGTTTTCTCATTCCTGGAGATTTGGGAATGCTAGGCATATGTTTGGATGACACCAAACTACAACCCAAATCGGATAAGTGCCTAATTGTAGGTTATCCTAAGGTAACCAAAGTATAGTACTTATACAACTCACAAGAGAACAATGTAATTGTTGCTCGCCATGCAGTTTTCCTAAGAGGAATACCTATATGCAGTGGTAAGTGGGAGGAAAGTAAAACTCGATGAAAATCGAAGTAATACTATTCCAGGCACCGAGTCCTCATGGAACCAACAGTTATCAGGGATGATGCATCAAATGAAACTATACCAATAATCTTCGAATACACAAGAACCGCGCAAGTCGGATAAAGTCGGAAAACAACCTGAGAGGTATGGGTTTCTGATCTCACCTTGTAAAGATGTCAATCTTATGGAGGAGACAAATCGACTACGTATGAGGAAGTGATACAAGGTATCGACTCCCTATTATGGCAAAGTGCCATGAGATCCGAAATGGATTCATGAAAACCAACCAAGTTTGGATACTGGTTGATGTACCAGAAGGCATTGTGCCTATTGGTACTATATAAGTCTTCAAGAAAGACATACATGGATGGCAACATACCAACGTACTAAGCTAGACTTGTAGCGAAAAAGGTATCGTTATCAACATTGTGTCGATTACGAGGAAACCTTTTACTCGTTGCCATGGTTAAATCCATTTGGATAATGCTTGCTAATGCTGCATGTTTCATTCATGAAATATGGAAGCTGAACGTCAAAATCGCTTTCCTTAAACGGAAACCTTTTGGAGGATGTTTACAACATCCTGGCGGTTTTGTCGTACCAAAACAAGCAAACAAGGTTTGCAAGATTAATTCGATCCATGTATGGATTGAAGCAAGCATTGCGTTCTTGGAACTATCGTTTTGATGTAATCATAATGGTGTATGATTTAATTCAAAAAGAAAATAATTCTTATGTATATAAGGAGGTTAGTGGGAGCGCACTGACAATGAATGTCCTAAGTAATGATGACATATCATTTCTTGGAAACGATATTTCCCATAATAAAATCGGTGAAAGCTTGGCTTTCATGAAAAATTCTCCGTAGAATTCTTTGGAGAGACAACCATTATTCTAGGAATAAGGATCTACTATGATAGATCTAAAAGTTGTTGGCACTCTCCGAGAACTCATAAATTGAAAAATGTACGCGACCTGGTGTCTCATATGCTTTGAGCATATGGAGTCACAATCGGGCCAATCCAAGTGATAGTCACTGGATTGATGTTAAGAACATCCTTAAGTATCTTAGACGAACTAATGATACTTTCTTAAGTTATGGAGAATGAGAAATTGAAGTCACTGGGTTCACTACTGAAAGGTAATATGAAGTTTGAATAACGGAACAGTGAGCTGGAAATCATCCAAGCAAGATACTGTTACCGATAAACAACAAAAGCGGAATATTGTTGCAGCTGAGGCAGCAATAGAAGCCTTTTGGATTGATAAAAATCCTAATTAGATTAGGAGTAGTTCTGTTAGCAGCTGAGCTAGGCTACAGCACAGGCTAAAGAATTAAAGGTCTCATCAACGATCCAGATATATACTTCAAATATTCATCTGATTTTTTCGGATCATACATCGTGGCGATGTGATGATCGAATAAATCACATCAGATGATAACACTGCAAATCCGCTGACGAAAGCCTTTTCTCAGCAGAAGTTTGAGCGAACCGTATATAGTTCGGGGTGTAGGACACTTGAGTGATTGGCTATCGGCCAAGTGGGAGATTGTTGGACAATTATGACCATAGCATCACTATTTGTACAGATCATGGTGTTGTTGTACAAATTAACTATGTGACAAAGGAAATTGCTCTTTTATAATTTGTGATTAGATTACCAAGATATATAAAAATGATAAAAGGTCCTTATGATTAGTTCCGGATTGAGATGATATGAGACAATATCAATCCACGAAGGTTTAATCATTAAATATCTCTAGTCGTAGTATTATCGAGATTGGACATCGATACTACCAAATAGACTAGTATTACACTTGTGGCGTTTGTGGGAGCATAACGGCATAGTTCTCATATATTGGGTATAAGGATACTCATGCAGTGTAATAGGAGGTTGGTTTACCGATGTACAGAAACAGCTTCTCTTGGATAGAACCCTCGGAATTCCATTGGTAGTATGACTATGTGTCTATGGAAGTCCGAATCAGGGTAGATGTATTTGGTCTTAACCTGAGACATGCACCGCTAATACTTGCGGACAATCAATATACCTTTGGTTGGTCATCCAGGGCTTAGCAGGTTATGTGTACGCCTCTTCTGGGTATTTTGAGAATCGTAGTGTATTGGGTGTGATTTCAAGATGAAAGTATCACTCCAGTCATAGTGGAGTGATGATCACATAGGATACAGAACTGGGGTCTTTTATGCTGCAGCTATCGGGATATATGACTAGGTCATGTTTATCTGATTAGAGAGACTAGTACCAGAGATCCGATATGTGCTTCGTACGGGGCAGACACAATTCCAGCCCCAGGCCTAGCACGTGACATCCGATACTGGATTGTAATACGCAATACTACGTATAATACGCCTGATAAAGATTACATTCCTTTAAGATATTTCTGGAGAATTGGGTAGGCATGGTGCTTTGCTAGAAGCCAACCATGTCTTGTAAATCGGTAAAAACGTAGTACTAGGTACGTACGTGTTCGGATAGTCCGACGACCGGATTTACTGCCAAATACGGGATCTCATGGGTCGCTTCCCAAAGATTCACCGATGATGTATGACTCGCACATATTAATCTAGGATTAATTATAAGAGAGAGAAAATTAATCTAGGATTAAGTACGGAGAATTTATCTGGGATAAAGATTTATTAAAGAGAGAGAACAGTTAATTTGAAATTATCGATAAAATAATATATTGATATATTATACGAAATTAGATTTCGACGCGGAATTAAAATTAGATTTTAATTCGTGGCGAACGAGTTAATTTAGAATTATTCGTTAGCGACGTGAATAGTAATTTTGCTAGGCATAATTATTTAATTAAATTTGATTTAATTACGTCGCAACGGAAAATTCATTAATTCGGAATTAGCGAACCCGAGCCGGGAGTGTTTGCGGGCCCACTAGCATTTCGAATTTAAGTACGGCCCACAAGTCACATCGAGCGTCACATCATTAGTCATTTTAGTGATGGATGTCTTGTCACTTTGAGTGATGTGATGAGTCACATTCATGAGGTGATGTGAGTTGTTGGAAGGCATTAATTGCCTTTGGGCTCCAAAATTTGTTTGACTTTTTGGATAGGTATATACAAAGTTTTGGAAAACACATTTGGGAAAGTGGATTAGGTTTAGAAACAAAATAACAACAAACTCTCTCTCTCTCTTCTCCTCTCTAATCGGCCTTGGGCAATTTTTCTTCTTTCTCCATTCTTGGCAATGCCGAGAATAACAAGAAGGAATAAGGAAGATTTGTGGCAAATTTTCCAATGCTAGCACATGAAGAGTCATCCAAAGGTGATAGGGAAACAATCCCTTGAGCATGGAATCACAAACCAAGCTTAGAGCTTGAAGATCAAACTTGGAGGAGCTTGACCGAAATCAAAGGAGCACAAAGAGGGCTTGGCCATGAGCTTCAAAAGAGGAAGAAATTTTTGTGTTCGTCGCATCGAAAAATCCGATCATCGTAAGTATGATTCCGCCACACTTCTTTATTGTATTCACATATTTTCATTGGTTAAATTGATCTTGGGACTATAGTAGAAACCCAACGGCCTTGATATTCTATTCAACTTCCGTAGAATCTGTGTTGTAGATCCTTCACCTAGTTGAATCTCTGGCTCTATTTTAGGTTCCTTAATAATGGGATCAAACTCATCGAGTTCAATCTTTCTACAAATCCCACTTTCTCTCAAAATTTCATTTCCAAGAAAAGTGGAAAAAACGAGCAATAAATATATTTCTTTATTTGGAATTATAGAATTGATATCCCAAAGAATTTTCAAGATATCCAACGAACTTGTATTTATACCCCATGGGTGCTAGTTTATCCCGCTGCGCAACGTATGCAGGACAATCCCAAATCTTAAATATCTAAGACTTGGATTTTACCGAACCATATCTGATATAGGGTTATAGAAATAGCTTTCGATGGAACTCTGTTAAGTATGTTGGCAATAGTAAAGAAAACATAACCCCAAATGTAATATGAAAGGTCCGTATAGCTCATTATAGATCGCACCATGTCCAATAAAGTATGATTTCTCCGCTCAGACACACCATTGTGTTGAGGAGTTCGTGGTGAGCTATATTGGGTGAGAATCCCATTCTCCCTGAAATAACTTCTGAATTCATCGTTCATGAATTCACCATCTCGATCTGATCGAAGACACCGAAGACACTTGATGAATTTCCGAGCTTATTTTTCTACCTTATTTTAGAATATTTTAAACTTTTCAAATGTTTCTGTTTTATGTCGCATCAAATAAAAATAACCATATCTTGACTTATCATCAGTGAAAGTCACGAAGTATGTTGAACCATCATGAACGACTTGATTTAGTGGACCACACACATAACTGTGTACTAGCTCCAATAAATCTTCAGCACTGTGTCCAACACCAAGAAATTGGACCTTTGTCATTTTCCTTGGATACATGACTCACAAATTAGATAAGGATCTAAGGTAAGATCTTTAATCAAACCATCCCTAACTAATTTTGATAGGCGTCTAACACCTATGTGGCCCAATATCATATGCCATAATTCAATATTATTTAATTCAGATCTTTTCATGTATTTTCCTCTATATTAAATACATCTTGATATGTTTCTAAAACATAATGAACGTTAAATAAAGAACATTGACATTAAATAATTATCTTTATCATATAAACATAAATCACTATCTTTAATGATTATTTATATCCTTTTTTATCCAATATCGGTAACGATATTATTTATCTGATAAGAGAATATACATAATAACAGTCATTTAAAAATAATTTACATCTATTAGGAGATCTCTAACAACTGTTCCTATGGCCTTGATGATGAGCGGAAAATATATCAATATTTACCACCACTTTGACCTAATATTTTGTATGGTTTCTTAGGTTTTATGAACGTATTGATGTGTTTTTATTTTTATTTTTTTGCAGATAAATAAGGTTTCGGGACTCTATGGAATCAACTCGGGGCTAAAATGACGAAAAATGGATGAAATATGGCAAAATAGGAAATTCACTATTTACGCGTAGCGCCGCGTAAAGTTCCACGCGTCGTGACGCCGACACAATAATTCAGCTGCCGACACGCGCCATCACTACGTCATCATTGCTCCTGCGTCGCGATGCTTATGACCTTCTGTGTCGCGACGCACCGACAAACGCGTGCCACATGTCAACATCTCAGCAAGCCACGTACACGTGTCATCAATCCACGCGTGTCGCGACTCGCAAGCTAGAATTTTGCCTATAAATTGAAGCTGATTTCATTTTCCAAATTCATACTTTCCTTAAGGTTCTGAATAAGGATATGAGGACTGTATCTTGTAAGTTTAATTTTTATATTTTTAATTATGTATTTTTATTTCTAGTTGTAATAATAGTTTGTGTGATTTTATTTTCTTTTATGTCTAGCTAATTTATTTTCGCTAGGGTAAAGGTTGAAACCCTTAAATGAATAATTTATGTTACTCTCCATTAATTTATAATATATAAATTATCTTAAAACCTGACTTAATTGGATACCGCCTTTATGGTCGGTTGGAATTAATTAAAATTTTACTTAATTAGGATACCGCCTATATGATCGGTTGGATTAATTAAAATATGACTTAATCACGATACCACATATATGGTCAGTTGTAATATAATACAAATTTATATATTATAATAAGGAAATTTCTAGATTTGAAATATAAAGGTGGATCCCCTAACCCCGACATTTTATTTTTAATCTATGGAAGTGATGAAGCACAATATTCACTAGTTTAATAATTGATTTAATTATATTATGTGTGATGTTTTGCTTGTTTATTGAATCTTAAGCTTAATGCTTCTTGTTTCTTAATCACCAATAAGATTGATATGATAAACTTAAATTGAACTTGGAAAATAGATTTTAGATTTCAGCCTTAGATTCAATAGCTCACGATCTCACATCTTAAAGATTTCCTTCCATGATAGACATATACCTGTCGTGCGTAGGTAGCTATAATTGGAACTTGACCTTAATGAATTTGGGTAACTTGGTTAACATAGAAATATAGTTAATTGGGTTACTTTGGGTGTTTGCATTCGACCATCGGAAGAAGTTTATGTATATCTTCGTGTTCCAGGTTAACAACTGATATATTACACATGTATAAGAGAATCAATTCATCATTAGAATAATATTGGGCAGGTACACAACTCTAGATGTTTTCTTTATTATTAATTTCCTTTGTTTTATTTTATATTTTTATTTATTTATTTTAATCAAATCCAACTTCAACAAGCGAACAATCCATTTCTTTTCTAATTAGATATCTGTAAACATTTAGCGTCAATAATTAATAATTGCAAAGGAATTAATTCCTCGTGGGATACATATTTTTATACTACTGGAGTGATACGTTCGCTTGCATTACGTGTGTGATTTCACCGATTACTTAACATCCAATGTCTCTTCATTTCCAACTCTAAGCTGGATCTCCCATTTATTCAGTCTTCAATCAACCCTCATGACCTACATGGAGTTGAAAATATGAGTGGGACTGCCGGTGTCTAACACCCATCCACTATTTACATCTAAGGCTAATGGGATGTCAATAGGAAAAATAAAAAGCGTACATGAGGGTCCCGTCTTTTCTTTTAGCTCTGGACAATCTTTCTTCCAGTGTCCAAACTTCTTGCAGTCTAGACATGCATCACGAGCTAAATACGGTCTTTCAATTTTGTACTTCTTGGAGTCTCTCTTTGATATCTTCTTCTATCCCATTTTGATTTTCTTCGACTTTCTAGAAGCATTTGAATAGCCTTCTCCACTATGAAGGTACATAATGAGATTGCCTTCTTCAAATCATACTCTGCTATGCGTAACATATTATGAAATTCTTCATAACTGGCTTGCCTCAAATGCATATGAAAATTTAACACAAAACCAATGTAAGTACCAGACAAAAAAGATAAAATTAAATTTCGGCCTAGCCTTTCATCGATCATAATGCCCTGTCGTTCCAAATATCGGATCTGGTCAATCATGTTCAAAACATGAATTCTGATCGCTCCTCCATCCTTGAGCATAGCATGGAACAATTCCTTAGACTTCAAATACATTCTAATTTCTTGATTTGCTTCGAACAACTCCCTTAATGTTCTCATAATGCTCTAAACATCAGGTACCTATATGTACTGTCTTAGCAAATCCGGAACCATCGATCCTAAAATATAGGATTTCACCATTAAGTTATCATTCTTCCATTTTTCAAATGTCTATCACTCTTCGAGAGTGGAATCATGATCGATTTCAATCGGTAATGGATTGAGCGTTACATAGCTCAACTTCTCTGACTCCAAGACAATACAGATGTTCATTTCCCATTCAAAATAGTCTCGGCTCATTTCAATTTATTAGAATCTAAAAGTCAGGATTTGGGGCAGTTATCCACAAGACAACAATTAAACACTAATAAGATTATGGATTTTAAATCTATTAGTGTCATCCCACTACTTTATGTTATTCTTTAATTTCCCTTAACAGAAAAATAGAAATTGGACAATCAAATTTCATAACGGGAAGTGGATCCCATGATATTTACTCCAGTCTCACAATAATGACGGTTCCGACCTTCATAAATTCATTAGGTAGACCTCAAAGGTCAATCACATCCATGTGACTCCTCATTTTAGTCCTAAACCATTTCTTATCCTCATAATAAAACAGTATTAGATTAAGACGTGTTTCAAGAGTAAGCTTGTCAATGTGAACTAATGAGATTCATAAGTACTGGTGGGGCGGTTGTGGGTGCTAGGGTTGGTACTCTGAGCACTGATTTTATTATGTATTTCCTTATAAATACTAATGTAACATTTTATTATGAATAAAATAAACAGTTTCTTTTGTATAACATCTTCTTTAATATGGTAAAGACGTAACCAACCTTAGAATGATTAGTTATGATACTATTGCAAAAGCATCGCAACTGACATTGAGTTGTATCATGACGTTATCATTCTTAGACAGTTTCCGGTCAAGGTTTACACTACTTGGTCAGTAAAGTAAACCCATTAAGACCGGTACATATTGTATATTGGAATCTTGGATTTCGATGGTTTCTCAGTGAACCATGAGTCTTGGAGACTCGTATAGAAGTGTAGGTATTTATAGCGGAAAGACACTGAAAGACTCACCAAAGATTCTTAATGGATTGTACACCAACGTCAATAAGAATCTTCTCAGGTTGAGTGAGCATAGTGATTCTTTGACTTGAGATACCACTGTGGATATATAAGTTATCCTCCACACTTAGATGGCAGTCACATCACCGATCTATTTAGATCATACCTCCGCCTGTTTGTTGGGTGTGGACTGATGCTCAGGATATCCTGTATGTATCAAGAAATGATCTGTCAGCTCTATGTACAGAACATAGGTATTCAATATGGAATTAGCAATCTATTAAATCCATGGCCCGTGGTACACTGTAGATATTAATTCTAAGTGTTATTAAAGGATTGCTAATAGAAACGTCGACGTGATTATATCTATAGAGATTTGACGTTTGTATCTATGTCTCTGGAATAATCCGGATACCTGTGAGGGAATGATTATACATATGCAGTGACCTCGACCTGTATGGTTCAAAGAGTTTATCCGTGTTCGTCATAATTTACGGGTGGGTGAATTATGGACACGAAATTTGGTTTCGTGACGGATATGTCTGAACCTCGAGAGTCTCACTAATGAAATATACTCGTGGAGTATTAGGGCAACTGTTATGAATAATACTGAATATTTATAACTCGTTTAACGGTTAAATGAAAAATACATGCAATCGGGACGTAACGGTCATTTTTGAATTTATGTGTATTTTTATTTAATACTTGATTTATTAAATACACATTAATAAAATATCAAATTTTGATATTTGGCATATATCATTAATATATATATTTGAGATATTTAATGTAAATATAATACATATATTTAAGATATTTGTATTTAATTATTTAATTATTAAATAATTAAATTAATAAATAAAATAAATATCTTTTATAATGATTTTGCTTTTAAATGGCTTGATACCATTGGAACACATTTTGGTTCACTTTATTAAAGGTAAATGTTATCTTTTAATTTTGTAAAATGTGCACTAATGAAAATTGAACAAAATTTAAGTAATTGTTATTTATTTTTTGTCTTTGAAATTCGGCCAAGTGGGAAAATTAACAAAATAGTTTTATTTTTCATTTTCAACACTTAGACAAGTTTAACAAATATTTACAAAGTGAGTTAAGAAGAAAGAAAGGAAAAACAAAGCCAAAATTTGGATTTTTTGTAAGTATTTTCACACTTTCTTCTACATAGAAAATGTTTCTATTAATCTTAGCTTCAATTTGTATTGCTAAGTTGATGTCTCTACTCTTTGTGTTTGTAATTAATTGTGTTTGAAGCTTGTTGGATGTGTTTAAGCATGTATGTTTAATTATAAGTTTATTAAGTGTAATTAAGCTTATAAGATTAATTAGTAATCAAAATTGTCATTCTAGAGTTGCTTATGTTGGACAATTATGACCCATAACATCACTATTTGTAAAAGACATGGTGTTTTTGTATAAATTAACTATGTGACAAAGGAAATTGCTATTTTATCATTTTTTAATTGGATTACTTGGATATATAAATGATAAAAGTCCATATGGTTAAACCGGATTAATAAGATATGAGACAATAGTAATCCATGAACGGTTTGATCATTAAATATCCCTAGTCGTAGTATTATCGAGACTGGACATCGATAATGCGGAATAGACTAATATTACACTTGTGCGCGTTATGAAAGCTTAAGGGCATAGTTCTTATATATTTAAGTATTGGATATTTATGCAAGTTTGATAAGTGGTTCTGTTAGTCGTTGGACCGGGAACAGCTTCGCTCTGGATAGACCCCTCGGAGTCCCATTGGTATTATGACTATGTGTCTATGGGAATCCGAATCAGGGTAGGTGTATGTGATCTTTAACCTGAGACTTGCATCGCTAATACTTGCGACAATCAGTTTGCTTTGGTTTTGGTCGTCCGGAGCTTTAACAGGTTCTGTGTACGCCTTTGCTGGGTTTACTGAGAATCGTAGTGTATTGGGTGTGATGTCAAGATGAGAGTATCACTTCAGTCATATGGAGATGATGATCACGCAGGATACGGTACTAGTACTCTTATATGCTGCAGCTATCGGGATAATATGACTAGGTCATGATTATCCGATTACAGAGACTAGTTACGCAGGATCCGATATATGCTTCGTACGGGGCAGACACAATTCTAGCTCTAGGCCTAGCATGTGACATCCGATACTGGATCGTATTATGCAATAATTTGTATACTACGCCTGATACAGATTATATATTCTTCGTTGAATATTTATGGAGAATTGGGTAGGCACGGTGCTTTGCTAGAAGCCAACCATGTCTTGTAAATCGGTGAGAACGTGGTACGGGGTACGCACGTGTCGGATAGTTCAAAAACTGTATTTACTGCCAACATATCGCTTCCCAAAGATTCACCAATGACATTTGACTCGAACAGAATTAATTTGGGATTAATTATGAGAGAGAAAATTAATTTGGGATTAATTGCGGCAAGAATTTATCTGGGATTAAATTCGTCTAAAAGAGAGAACACGATTAATTTAGAATTAATCGATTAAATAATATATTGGATATATTAATTGAAATCGGATTTCAATGCGAGCGAACGAATTAATTTGGAATTAATTCGTAAGCGACTTTCGTAATAATTTTGATAGGCATAATTATTTAATTAAATTGGATTTAATTACGTCGCGACGGAAAATTTGTTTAATCGGATTAAACGAACCCGGGCCCAAAGTTTGTTGTGTAAGCCAACTAGATTTGGAATTTAAAGTGGTGGGACCCACTTTACATACATCAATTGTCACACATTTGATGGAAGTAGTTGGATGCATTTAATGTATTTTTCTTTCCAACACACTAAGTCTTGTTTTTGGAAAATATAACACCAACTTTTGGAAAAGTGAACTATTCACTCATCTTCTATCCTCCCTCTCTTGGCCGAACCATTCCCCTATTGTTCTTGAATTTTTTTTGCAAAAATTCATCAAGCTAACACTTAAAGAGTTAAATCAAGGTGATAGGGAAACTCACCCAAGAGTTTGGAACTCAAATACAAAGCTTGGAGCTTCTACATCCAAAGAATTTTTGAAATTTCACATCCGGTCAAAATGAGTATTTCCGCAACTCCACTTGTTTAATTCACACTAGAATCATGTTTAGGATCCTTGGGATGTGTTGGACACACTAATAGCTTAGCCATTCATAATTAACCTAGAATTATTCTTGAGTTGTTTCATGATGGTGAGACTTGATTGGTGTGGTATTGGATTAATTAAAGTGTTGAAGTAAATCAATTTAATGTAAATTGTGTAATTTGAGTAATTTATGAAATTAGGGTTCTAACCTAATCCGATTTTAAGGCTTTTCATATATGTGATGTAATTTCATGTATATTTGATGTATATTAAATTTGGGATTGATTGAATTTGATCTTTATATGTTTTGAACATTTGGGGCCAAATCAGAATGAAGAAAAGTTCAGAGGTGCTCTCGGCTTTTGTAGAAAAATTTGGGGTTTGTGTTGCAAATTGTATTTTCATGTATTAAACATGTATAAATTATTTTGGGATTGATTTGAAATCAATTAAATATATTTTTGACTATTTAAGGATCAAAATGATCAAATTGTAAAATTTTGGGGTAAATCGGTAATTAATAGAAATTTGATTTCTTAGGTTAAAATTTCAGATTTTAAGCATTGGTTAATTAAATAAATAAGTTTATTTAATTGATCCTAGAAAAAGTTTTGAAATCGGAAAATTTTGTTTTCCGCGTTCCGATGCGTTAACCTTGTAATTCCATATAGAACCCTTACAATGGGACCCTTATGATCAGATCGATACCCCACGCAACGGAAATGAGTCTAAATCATGGTAATTGAGCATAGGTGAATTTTTAAATATTTTAATGAAATATTATATTCCATTACGATCGTATAGGAAAAAATCAGGGATGAATCGGATATCAGAAAAACCAAAACGGGATAAAAAAAAACCAGGTCCTGCGAGTGGTGGGCGCCCAGCGAGCGTAGCGCACGCTTGCGCAAGCATGTTCAACTTGCTTGCGGAAGCAGCCAGCTTGTCCAACGCATCATGCGTAGCTGTGCTGTGCATTTTGATCATTCATTTTTTAAATCCTTAAACACGTTTAAAAACACCACCCAAAATAATTTTAATTTCAAAATCAACCTCAACACATGTTATACAACAAGCATATATATATATATATATATATCTTTGAATCCAAACACAAACCAAAACAGAATTCCACAATGAAATGACTCATGAATAATTCTATGTCACTCAAAGGTGGTCAAATGATTCTAGAATGGTAGCCAAAGCTCCAAGCTATTATCTAGAGTTCCAAACTCTAATTTTATAGTTATGTCCAACATAAATATTTTGACCCAATCAGAAGCATATTGTGTTTATACTTCCAAAGCATCCATACATAATTTATTAGCCTAATTTCAACATCAAACTATGTTATTATGTATCCAATACATAATACATCACTATATGTTTCACTAATGATAACTCATTAATGATAAATATAGCTTTAGAGAATATCAAATTTACCTAGTAAGCTTGATTTCAAGATCCATTCTTTTTCTCCTTGTTGAAATGTTGTAGAGAACTTCCAAAGCTAGCAAGCTTGATTCCAAGATCCAATCTTAATTCCAATATGAGTAAGTTTGATTCCAAGATCCAATCTTGA
>SKCR01024694.1:0-19868 GCA_019454045.1 Zanthoxylum bungeanum
ATGTGATGATGACTTTAGTGCTTAATTTAATATACTTGTCATAAATCTATCTTTATATTTAAAAGTATTAAATTGCAATTAATAATTCTTAGAGAATGATTTGACTATTCTAGAGGTGAAAAGTCAAAATTTGCAATTGGGCGTGTTGCACAAGGTGCACATCGTTTCGATATTCCGAAACCCAAGGCTTGGCCAAAAGTTTGTAAAATATTAAAAATGATAATTAACATATCCCAAAGTGACTACCATTTGGATATGGAAGACACGAAGGAATTAAGAAAGGGCGAGGCTCTAACTTTAAAATATTTGTCAAAGTTATGTTCACTACTAGTATTGAAATTGGATTTTAAATACTTAGTGTGGTACATAAAATATATGTATTGATGTTCAGAATCTGCTTTGAGCAGGATACTGACTTCAGGCTGAGATTGTTCTGCGAATCGGAAACGGGACGAAGTCGCTGTTTCGACCGTAGATACCTAAGTTTAGGAACTACCCTTCGGGTGTGTACTTAAATTAGGAACTGTTATAATGTAACTAGTTTGACTAGACATTATCTCTATATCAGTGTTTAATCCATTGAGGATAAACCTTTATATTCTAGAACACTAAGTGTTTTATTATATAAAGATGATACTGAGATAAACACATTAGATGTGAATAACAGAATTTATATTTTGAATATAAATAAAATCTCAAACATATAAAATGACAAATAAATAGCTCAAATTGATTTGATCAATAGAGACTTATTTGTGGCATTGTTGTCTAGGACACAATTAAACGAGACTCGTATATCCACACTTTGAAGAGTGGGTACTAGGACTGATTTGACTATTCAAATAAGGTCTGCGAATCTAGTTTATTAGGTAAAGTACCTAAAATACTATTTACTTGGTAATAGTATAAGGGCCACTGATCTGTTAGCCTTATTCATGGTGAAGTTAGTGGGCCCATATCTAGCTAAGCTAGATGTGAACATGAATATTTCGTGACCTTAACGGATGTGGCATCACGTTATGGTTATGTGTTTCTTTTGAAGAACATAATCGGAAACTTTAGAGTTTCGACACGAAATAGAAAAACAGATCGGCTATAGTATTATTCCGCCACGGTAAGACCGTATTGGAAAATACTAAGCAGTAAGTTTCATATGCACATGATAGAGTACGGTATTCTTTCAAATGAGGACTCCTCCCGAGACACGTCAGTTAGACGGTGTGTCCGAACTAAAACCGAATTTTGTTGGACATGATAAGGTTTATCACGAGTCGCTCTGAGCTACTATTCCTTCTAAAGGATATGTATTAACAGTGCAAAACTTATTTAGAATAAGGTTCCATATAAATCTGTTTGACAGATATCATATAGGATATGAACAGGAAAGAAACAGGGTTTCTCATTCCTAATAATTTGGGTATGCTAGGCATAACGTTTGGATGATACCAAACTAAAGACCCAAATTGGATAAGTGCCAATATAGGTTATCCTAAGGGAAACCATAAGTATAGTACTTATAAATCTCACATGAGAACAATATGATTGTTGCTCACATGTAGTTTTCCTGAGGAATACTGATATGCAGTGGTCAGTGGGAGGATAGTGATACTCGGATGAAATCGGAGTAATACTGTTCTAGGCACGAAGTCCTTAATGGAACACAAATAGTTCATCTATGATGAATCTATACCATTAATCTTCAAATACACAAGAACTTCGTATATCGGATAGAGTCAGAAAACAACCTGGGGTATGGGTTTTCCGATCTAACCTCATAAAGATGTCAATCTTATGAGGTATATCCACCGACTACGTTTTGAGGAAGTGATACGAGGTATCGACTCCCATTATGGCAAAGTGCCATGAATCCGAAATGGATTCCATGTATAACAACTATTTTGGATACTAGTTGTTGTACCACAAGGCATTGTGCCTATTAGTACATTAAAGTCTTCAAGGAAGACATACATGGAAGGCAACATACCAACGTACTAAGCTGGGCTTTTGACGGAAAGGTATCGTTATTAACATTGTGTTAATAACGATTCAACCTTTTACCTGTTGCCATGGTAAATCCATTTTGAAGATGCTTGTAGATAACTGTATATTTCATTTATGAAATGGTCAGTTACAAATCAAAATCGCTTTCCTGAAAAAGAAACCTTTTGGAGGATGTTTACAACATCCTGACGATTTTGAATAACCGACAAACAAGGTTTGCGGATTATTCGATCCATGTTTGGATTAATGCAAGCATAAAGTTCTTGGAACTGTCGTTTTGAAATAATCATAATGATTTATGATTTGACTCAAAACGAAATAATTCTTGTGTATATAAGGAGGTTAGTGGGAGAGCGCACTGACAGTTAAATTCCCATAAAGCAATTGGTGAAAGCTTGGCTTTCATAGATATTCTTTCAATAGAAATTCTCCGTAGAATTCTGGGGAGTAACAACTTTTATTCAGGAATAAAGATCTACTGGGATAGATTTGGAGTTGTTAACACTCTCTGGGAAATTGTACATTTAAAATGTACTTGTATTGGTGTCTCATACGCTTCGAGCATATGGAGTCACGATCAGGTCAATCCAAGTGATAGTCACTGGATTGAAGTTAAGAACATCTGTTAGTATCTTAGAGAACTAAAGATGCTGTCTTAAACTATGGAGAAGGACAACTTGAAGTGACTGGGATCACTGCTGCAAGTTTCCAAACAGTTAAATTCTACGGTACTATAAAGTTTGAATAACGGGACAGTAAGCTGGAAATATTCCGAGCAAGATACTGTTGCCGTATAAACAACAAATGCGGATTATTGCTGCAGCTGAGGCAGCAATAGAAGCCATTTGGATCGAAAATAAATCTAATTAGATTAGATATAGTTTTTTTAGCAGCTGAGCTAGGCGTCAGCACAGGCTAAGGAATTAAAGGTCTCATCGACGATCCAGATATATACTTCTATATTCATCTGATTCGTTCGGATCATACATCGTGGTGATGTGATGATCGTGTAAATCGCGTCAGACGATAATCAAGCAAATCCGCTGACAAACCTTTCCTCAGCAATTTGAGCGAACTGTACATAGTTCGGGTGTGGGACACTTGAGTGACTGGCTATTGCCAAGTGGGAGATTGTTGGACAAAATGACCCATAGCAACACTATTTGCGCAGATCATTGTGTTGTGACAAGGAAATTGCACTCTCATCATTTGTGATAAGATCACCATAGATATATAAATGAAAAGAGGTCCATATGATTAGTTCCTGGACTGAGAATGATATGAGACAGTATCAGTCCCCGAAGGATTAATCATTAAATATCCCTAGCCGGAGTATTATCGAGACTGGACATCGATAATGCGGAATAGGCTAGTATTGCACTTGTGTGCGTTGTGATGGCACAACGACATAGTTCTCATATTATAAGTATTGGATACTTATGCAAGTGCGATAGGAGGTCGTGTTTCACACCGATGGTACGGGAAACAGCTTCGCTCTGGATAGACCCCTCGGAATCCATTGGTATTATGACTAGTGTCTATGGAGGCCGAAATCAAGTAGGTGTGTATAGTCTTAACCTGAGACTTGCATCGCTAATGCTTACGACAATCAATATACTTTGGTTGAGGTCGTCTAGGACTCTAACCGGTTCTGTGTACGCCAATGCTGGGTATATTGAGAATCGTAGTGTATTGGATGTGATGTCAAGACGGAAGTATCACTCCAGTCATAGTGGAGATGATGTCACGCAGGATACGGTATTAGTGCTCTTAAGTGCTGCGCGGCCATCGGGATATTATGACAAGGTCATATATCCGATTATAGAGACTAGTTACCAGACATCCGACATGTGCTTCGTACGGGGCAGACACTTATCCAGCCCCAGGCCTAGCACGTGACTATCCGATACTGGGCCGATATGCACAATACATTAGTATACTACGCTTGATGTAGATCTTAAATATTCTTAAAAGGATATGTCTGGAGAATTGGGATGACTTGGTGCTTTGCTAGGAGTTGACCTGTCTCGTAAATCGGTAGAACTTAGTAGTACTTGGTACGTACGTGATTCGGATACTCCGACGACCGTATTTACTGCCAACTTATCCGGAGATCTCATGGGTCGCTTCCCGATAATCCACCGATGACGCACAACTCGCACTCTTGAATAATCTGGGATTATATAGAAGATAGGGAAAATTAATCTAGGATTAATAACGGAGATATTTTATCTAGGATAAAATATCGTCTAGAGAGAGATAACGATTAATTTGGAATTAATCGGTAAATTAATATATTCGATATATTAAACGAAATTAGATTTCGACGCGGAATTAAAATTAGATTTAATTCGGGCAAACGAGTTAATTTAGAATTAATTCGTTAGCGACGTAAATAATAATTTCGCTAGGCGCAATTATTTATTTAAATTCGATTTAATTAACGTCGCGACGTAAGTTCGGTATTTCGGAAATATCGAACCCGAACGCGTGAGTGCACGTGGGCCCACTTTCATTTGGAAACGTGGGGGCCCACATGACACATGTCATATTATGCATTATTTAATTCTAATGCATTGCATGGAGATAGTGTACAATGCACTCAATGGTTTTGCATGAAAATTGAGTGTTGACACTCTAAGCCATTGCATGATTTGTGTCATAAGTTTATTATTAATTTAATAAATATTATGGCATAAATATAAATTGATTTTTTGTAACAAAATTCAATTAACTCTCTCATCTCTCTCACGCCAAAACAGTGGTTGTTCTTCACTGGTTTTGAACCAGTTTGGGCGTGAACAATAGGGAAGCAAGAGTGGATTTTCATGGTGAAAATTCAAGTGCTAGCACACTTACAAGTCTTGCGAAGGTGGTAGGGAGGTTCGACCATGAGCCGGGATCCATCCAACGAAGCTAGGAGCTGCGTTTCTCATCTCAAAATTCTGTTTTTGGAGGCAGTGGACAGCATGCAGTAAGCTTACATGGCAGTGCGTTTTTGGGTTCATTTGTCTTCAAATCGACTCTACCAACCAATGTAAGTATTCCGCTATCTTCGTTGGTGTATTCACGCATTTATTCATGTCTTGTTTGATCATGGGACCTTAGAAAGTTCAACATGGACTTCCCTATCACCTTCGCATGTCTCTCGGAGTGCTAGCTCTCTTGATTTTTTCCACAAAAACCACACTTGCTTCCCTTCTTGCTCACGATTTTTCCAGGAAAAACAGAACAAGAACAGCCCAAAATGGGCATGAGAGAGATGAAAGAAATGTAGGAGAGAGAGAGAGATAAAATGTGTAATTGTTTTGGTAATTGATTTCTAAAATCATATACCAAATATTTGCTTTAAAAAGTCAAACAATTAAAGCTATCAACTACCACCATCAATCAATCAATCAATCACATCAATCAATCAAATTGTCATATCACTCAAAGTGACATGATTTGACGCTTGATGTGACTAGCGATTTGACGCTTGATATGAATTGCCTGTCGCACTCGAATTCGAAATGTGAATACGCTTGCAAACACTCTCGGGCTCGGGTTCGCTAATTCCAATTAACTATTTTGCTGTTGCGTCGTAATTAAATGATTACGCCTAGCGAAGTCACTATTCACGTCGCTAACGAATTAATTCTAAATAAACTCGTTCGCCCGAATTAAAATCTAATTTCAATTCCGCGTCGAAATCCAATTTCTTTTAATATATCAAATATATTAATTTATCGATTAATTCCAAATTAACCGTTCTCTCTCTTTAAATGATATTTTATCCCAGATAAAATATCTTCGTAATTAATCCCAGATTAATTCTCTCTCTCATCATTAATTAATCCCAGATTAATAAAAGTGCGAGTCATACGTCATCGGTGAATCTTCGGGAAGCAACCATGAGATCCCCGGATATGTTGGTAGAAAATTCGGTCGTCGGACTATCCGAACACGTAAGTACCCTCGTACTACGTTTATACTGATTTACAAGACAAGGTTGGCTTCTAGCAAAACGCCATGCCTACCCAATTCTCCATAAATATCCTTACAGGAATAAATGATCTATATCAGGCGTAGTATACGTATTATTGCGTATTTCGATCCAGTATCGGATGATCACATGCAAGGCCTGGGGCTGGTATAGTGTCTGCCCCGTATGAATCATATATCGGATACGAGCAACTAGTCTCTTTAATATCGGATAATCATGACCAAGTCATATTATCCCGACGGTTGCAACCTTTTTAGAGAACCAGTTATGTATCCATTGGCGATCATCAACTCCATATGACTGGAGTGACACTTCCGTCTTGACATCACACCCAACAAACTACGATTCTCGATATACCCAGCATTGGCGTACACAGAACCGTTAAAGCCTTGGACGACCGCAACCAAAGTATATTGATTGTCGCAAGTATTAGCGATGCATGTCTCAGGTTAAGACCAAATACACATACCCTGATTTCGGACTTCCATAGACACATAGTCATACTACCAATGGAATTCCGATGGGGTCTAACCAGAGCGAAGCTGTTTCCCGTACCATCGGTAAAACACAACCTCCTATTACACTTGCAAGAGTATCCTATACCCAAATAAATGAGAACTATGTTGTTGTGCCCTCACAACGCGCACAAGTGTAATACTAGTCTTTTACGTATTCATCGATGTCCAATCTCGATAATACTCTGACTAAGGATATTTAATGATTTATCCTTCGTGGCTTGATACTGTCTCATATCATTCTCAGTCCAGGAACAAATCACAGGGACCTCCTATCATTTATATCTAGGTGATCTAATCACAAATGATAAGAGTGCAATCTCCTTTGTTACATAGTTAATTTGTACAACAACACCATGATCTGTACAAATAGTGACGATATGGGTCGTAATTGTCAAACAATCTCCCACATGGCCTATAGCCAGTCACTCGAGTGTCTTACACCCGAACTATGTACGGTTGGCTCAAACTGCTAAGAAATGATTTCATCAGCGGATTTGTATGATTATCATCTGATGCGATTTTTCGATCATCACATCGCCACGATGTATGATCCGAACGAATCAGATGAATATCGAAGTATGTATCTGGATCGTTGATGAGACCATTAATTCTTTAGCCTGTGCTGACGCCTAGCTCAACTGCTAACAGAATTATATCTAATCTAATTAGATTTTTATCGACCCAAATGGCTTCTATTGCCGCCTCAGCTGCAGCAATAACCCGCATTTGTTGTTTATTCAGTAACGGTATCTTTCTTGGAAGATTTCCAGCTCACTGTTCCGTTATTCAAACTGTATAGTACCGTTTGTGACTTTTAGTCGTCTAATCGGTTTAGGAAACTCGCTACAGTGATCCCAGTCACTTCAAGTTGTCCATCTCTATAGTTTAAGACAGCATCATTAGTTTTCTAAGATTCTAACGGATGTTCTTAACATCAATCTAGTGACTATCACATGGATTGGCCTGTTTGTGAATCTATATGCTCAAAGCATATGAGACACCAGGTCGCATACATTTTTCAATGTACGATTTCTCGGAGAGTATTCGAAAGCCAAGCTTTCACCGATATTTATTATGGGAATACCATTTCCAAGAAATGACATATTATTATTATTTATAGGACATTTATAGTCAGTGCGCTCCCACTAACCCTCTTATATACACAAGAATCATTTTGTTTTGAATTAAATCATAAACTATTATGATTACATCAAAACGATAATTCTAAGAACCTATGCTTGCTTCAATCTAAACATGGATCGAATAACCTGCAAACCTTGTTTGCTAGTTATTGTTACGACAAAACCGACAGGATGTTGTAAACATCCTCCAAAAGATTTCCTTTTCAGGAAAGCAATTTTCCCGTTCAACTGACATATTTCATAAATGAAACACATAGCTTTAGCAAGCATTATCCAAATGGATTTACCATGGAAACAGGTAAAATTTGAATCGTAATCAACACAATGTTGATAATGATACTTTTCCGCTAAAAGCCTAGCTTTATACGTTGGTATGTTGCCTTCCATGTATGTCTTCCTTGAAGACTTATAAAGTACCAATAGGCACAATGCTCTTGCGGCACATCAACTAGTGTCCAAACTTATTGATATACATGGAATCCATTTCGGATCATATGGCACTTTTCCATAATAGGGAGTCGATACCTTGTATCACTTCCTCATAGGTAGTCAGTTGGTATACCTCAAAAGATTAACATCTTTATGAGGTAAGATCAGAAACCCATACCCCTGGTTGTTTTCTGACTCTCTCCGACTTACGCGGTTCTTGTGTATTCAAAGATTAATATTATAGTTTCATCCTTGATGAACTATTTATGTTCCATTAGGAATCGGTGCCTTGAATAGTATTACTCTGATTTTCATCGAGTTATAATATTCTCCCACTTACCACTGCATATCGGTATTCCTCTTAGGAAAACCGCATGGTGAGCAACAATCTGATTGTTCTCTTGTGAGTTGTATAAGTACTATACTTTTGTATTCCTAGGATAACCTACAATTGGCACTTATCCAATTTGAGTTTTAGTTTGGTATCATCCAAACATATGCCTAGCATTCCCAAATTATCAGGAATGTGAAACCCGGTTTCTTTCCCGTTCATATCTAATATGATATCTGTCAAACATATTTTATGGAACCTTATTCTAAATAAGTTCTGCACTGTTTAAAGCTTATCCGTTGAAGGAAATGGTAGCCCAGAACGACTCATGATTAACCTTATCATGTCCAATAAAATTCGGTTACTCTGTTCGGACACACTGTCACTTTGACGTGTTCTGGGAGGAGTCCTCATTGAAAGAATACTACTTTTTCAAGTATATTAGAAACTTATTGCTTAAGTATTTTCCATTACGGTCTTACCGCGACAGTTTAATACTTTAGCCGGTCTGTTTGTCTATTTCGCGTCGAAAAACTGTAAAAGTTTCCGATTTGTGTTCTTCAAAAGAAACAAAGAACCATAACGTGATGCCGCATCCGTAAAGGTCACGAAATATTCATATCCACTCCTAGCCTAGCTAGATATGGGCCCACTTGCTTCACTATGAACTAGGGCTAACATATCGATGGCATTTACACTTTTACCAAGTAAATGTGTTATAGGCACTTTGCCCAATAAACTAGATTCGTAGACTTTATTTGAATAGGATCAAATCAGTCATAGTACCCACTCTTCAAAAGTGCGGATATACGATTCTTGTTTTAGATTGTGTCCCAGTCAACAATGCCACAATTAAGTTTCATTTGATCAAATCAGTTTGAGCTATTTATTTGTCATATTATATTTCTGAGATTTATTTATATTCAAAATGTAAATTCTGTTACTCACATCTAATGTGTTTATCTCAATATCATCTTTATATAATAAAACACTTTAGTGTTCTAGAATATAAAGGTTCACCCGCAGCGGGTTAAACACTGATATGGAGATAATGTTCCTTAGTCAAACTAGTTACATTATAACAGTTTCCTAATTTAGGTACACACCCGAGGGTAGTTCCTAAACTTAGGTATCTACGGTTAAAACAGCGACTTTCGTCCCATTTCCAAATCGCAGATTTAATCTCAATTGATGTCATTATCCTGCTCATAGCAGATTCTGAACATCAATATATATTTATATCACACTAAGTATCTAAAATCCAATTTTAATACTAGAAGTGAATATATTTATGACAAACATATTTGAAGTCAGAGCCTTGCTAGTTCTTCAATTCCTTCATGTCTGCTTTGTCCAAACGGCAGTCACGCTTCCGCGATCCCGTTTGCCACATTTAAGCATACATTTTGGGATATGTCCTTTATCTTTCTAAAAGATTATAATGATTTTGCCTTTGCCCTTTTCAACATTCCAGAAGCCTTTGGCCAAGCCTTGGCCTTCTAGAATATCGAAGTAAGGTGCGCCTTGCGCCACTTGCCTAATTGCAAAGTTTGACTTTATCTTCCTAGAGAATAGTCATTAACTCTCCAAGAGTTATTTATTGCAATATTAGTACTCTAAAATCTAAGCATAGATTTATGAAGATCCTTCAATTTCTTTATCATACTTTAAGGATCTAATCCTTAGTTCTGAATCAGAAATTAAGGAGTCTACTGCGACAAGCTAAATGGATTAAGCACTAAAGTTATCATTACACGATCTTCCAAAGATTATGCTCGACTATTTACTTAACTCCGGGCTTAGGCCTAACATGTTATTTTATCAAATAAAGTAACTTATTAGTTTCCAGGACCATCCTGAAATTTTATTCCCAATTTGAAAATTAAGCCATTTAAATACATTTTCCTTAGGATTATGTCTTAAATGTCAATCTTTCGATTTTATCTTGATTTTAATAGTCCAACTACTTAATCAACGATTTAGGTACTATTTTATTATAATGATTACAATAGTCCAACTATTTAATGAACTATAATTTAATAGATTAAAATCAATTATATTGATTACTATAATCCAATTATAAAATCAACTATAAATGAATAGTTTGAATATAGTCCAACTATTTATTAAAAAAAAACATTTAAATATTAGTCCAACTAACATTTAATTTATATGACGAATGATATTTGTTTTGAGCGCGTATGACATGTAATTAAACGAATATTGCAAATTCAATTCAAGCCTTGGCTTTGGCACAACAAACTTAGTGATCCCAGTTAAGCGTGACCCATTGACCATGGAAAGCTTCGTAATCAATGTCGATGGACAAGAAGTGGTCTTGACTTTGGCCAACAAACCACAACTTGGGCAAGACACTGATATGGAACAAAGCTCTCGTGATTCAAACACATCCTCGACGGACAAAGGCCTTGACTTTGGCCAACAAGCCAATGCCAGTCTCGGATCTTGAGTGAGAATCACTCAATGGAAGGAAAGAGGCTTAATATTTTGTGAGGGTTTTTCGCGTGCAAATTGGCAACCAATTTATTATCTTTGTTAAGGTCTCATCATCATACACCCTTAAAATGCATTCTAAACACATAATAAAGCGCATATGATAAGATAATAATGATATGCGGATGGATACTTTACACAATGATCCTAGATCAAATCTCTATTTTTCTCTCTCCCGCTAGCACAAGTATTACTTTTACCCGTTACACTACACTTCTAAAGAAACCTCATTTACATTGAGTGGAATATGTGAGAAGAGAATACAAAGAATAAGGAGGTAATAAGGCTGGACACGCAGGTCCAATTAATAAATTCCAAATTTATTACAACAATTTATAAAATTTCCCCACCCATCTAATATCCATCCGATATACATTATTCATGCATCGCAACCATGTATTCACACAAGCATGTTATCAATCAATCTAATCCAATTAATTAATCTGATAATTAGTGATCATCCAATGTTCAAACAACGATTTGATTTTGCTCGAGTCAAACTCGTTTTGCGAATAAGTACTCAAAGTACGATATCTCGAATTAAATTAAACTACACAATTAAATCCAATTCAATTTGTATTTAATTCTAATTCACTATTTAATTCCAATTTAAATACTACACTTTATTAATGAACCTTTACGACTTAAATTCCAAATTTAATCGCAATGGGTCTCAAAGCCCGATTAACGTCCAACGTCAATTTAATTAAAGTCCAATGGGCTTTTATTTAATTTCTTAAGGCGTGGACTTTTGGTCAACTCGGGTCAAACCGAATAACCAAAATCCAATCCGGGAGTTACCCCATAAGCCTAGAAATCAATTTAGGCCCATTAGGCCCAATTAAACTTTAAAGGTCCATTAAGTCGCATTTGGGCTTTCTGGAGGTCATTTTGGGCCCAATTGGATCCAATCCATTTGGCCTAAACCTAACTTGGTACAACCAAGCCGAATTAGCCCAATTACAACACAACAAGCCCAATTTCCAAAATTAACCCAATTCAATTAAATTGCCATATTTCAAATTCCCAATTTAATTACCTAAAGTGCATTACACAATTAATTATCCAATTAACATTCCTAAAACATCAATTAGCCTAATTAATCATGCTTTTTAACATCAATTAGTGTCCAACACATTTTGATCAAAAATCAAACCCAATTCATGCTTTACTACTCTCGGCAATAAGGGGTAATTTTTGTTCGATTCGGTTTCAATCCAATTAAACCCCCCATCGAAATTAAATCATCATTCCCAATTGATTCAAGTCATCCAATGATCAAAAATTAAAAAATCACCAAGACATTTTAGGGCACATATATTCGGCCAACACAAAAAAAATTGGGGAAATTTGTTCCAAACATAATTTCAAAAAATTGATCCAATCAGTCCTCAATTCAAACACATTTAAGCATACTAATTCATCCAATTTCATTAATCATGCTCAAAATCAAGTTTACCCAAATTTTAAGCCCTAAATTTTTTCATGCTTTTCCTTGCTCATGATACCATTGTTGGAGTTTGCTAAGGTCCCAATGATCAATAAACAAGCATGAAACATAAGTGAATACAACGAGGGAGTTGAGCGACGCGGGAGGCAACAAAACTCGATTTCTGCTCACTGTGAACTGCTCGGCAGTTTCTATTTTGGTATCCTCCATTTGGCTTTGATCATCAAGAATTTGAGCTCCAAGCTTCGTCAAACGATTCCCGGCTAATGGGTGGAGTTCCCTATCACCTTCGCATGTCTCTCGGAGTGCTAGCTCTCTTGATTTTTGCCACAAAACCACACTTGTTTCCCTTCTTGCTCACGGTTTTTCCAGGAAAAACAGAACAAGAACAGCCCAAAAGGGGCGTGAGAGAGATGAAAGAAATTTAGGAAGGTAATTTGATTTGATTTTATTTTGTTTAGGAAAGGGATTTAATTTAATTAGGAATATAGTTTATGGAATTTAATTTGAATCTTTTAATTTGGGAAGGTGATTTGGTTTAATTTCAACATGTGTTTAATGTGTGGGTTTGTTATTTTGGAAGGAGATGGGCGTGGAATTGGTCTTCTTGGGCGTGTACTTGGGCTCTTTGGTGGGCTTGGTGTGTGGCTTGGTGATGTGTGGGCTTGGTGTGTGACTTGCGAGGGTTTTTGGGCCAAGGATAAGTTTAAAAACAGAGGCCTAACGAGCAAACCCGAAGCTAAGCAAACGAACTAAATCCAACAGGGTATTGATTTCTGACTTTTCCCTTTCGACGTCCGTATCCCGCGACTTCCACAACTTAAATGGTAGTGCCTCCATGTGAGACTTATCATCGGGACTTATATGCAAAAATGCAGTGCCTACAGATACCCACAAATGTTTAATAAAAATAAAAAGATAATAAAACTAATGCACACAAAAGCAAAAAAACAAGAGAAAATAGAATAAAGAAGTTAGTGACTAAACAGATGAAACTTCTAATCCAAGTCAATAGTTGTTTTGTTTCTTTTTAAATTACCGAATAAGTAAATTCTCCGATTATTTTTTCCATTCTCCATATACACAGTCAACAAAATATTAATCAACTCATTTTACCCACAATAGTCATGAGTGTAGTTGAGAAGAGAGTAATATTTTTGTCCTAAATTTTATCAAAATTCACACATTTTTTAAGCAATGGAATATTTTTTTTTTCTGATTTTTTCTGTTTGTTTTTTTTTATTTTTTTATTTATATACAATATCTTCCATCTATGTAGCGAGCTTTGGGCCAGTGACTCTGAAACCAGTTGGTTTTAGGACACTAGGTGTTAAGATACTCCTACGGACTTAATTACTCAGACTTCAGATATATATATATATATTTTTCAAAATCTTTGATCCATGTAGCGAGCTTTAGGCCAGTGACTCCCAAACCAGTTGGTTTTAGGACACTAGGTGTTAAAACAACCTTACGAACTTAATAACTCGAATCTCATACCTTTTTTTTTTAATCCCATCATTTTTTTAGAAGCTTCCTCCAATTAAACTAGAGCACTGAATATTACAAACTCGTCAATTACTTCTCATGTCCGTATGTTACCATGCAAGTTGATAATATCTGTCAACTGAGCATATGCAGATCTATTTTAGTCAATTTTATGGAGAATTCACAAATTAAATAATTCAAAAGGAAATAAACAGAAATTAACTTGTTCCAAAATAGGTTGAAATACGTCTCAAGAGTGGAAATTCCTTACACAGCTATCTCACACCAATTTCACCTGATTAATCAAATTAAGAACACAAAAACAAAATATATATTTTAAAATTTTTGTAAAATTATTTAATTTTTTTGAATTTTTTGAAATTTTTTGACTAAAAATAAAAAAATAAAAACAAGATACAATTTAACTATTCTCCTCCCCCAAACCTAAATGAGATATTGTCCCCAATGTCTTAAACAGTAGAAGAAGAGTTTAGAAAACCGTACTTGGTTAGCTGAAATTCTATATCTAAATGAAAAGTTAAAGGTTAAGATCCAGATTTATCCGACGCCTCTTACCACGATCATTATCGAACAAGTTTATCTTAGAAAGAATGGGTCAATTTGAGGTTCAAAGGCTAAGATTTGGTCAATTAAATCTGGGGCAGTTCTGGCAGTAAAGAAGAGTTCTTTTACAGGCTTTGACACAAACCCATTTCTCCGGGCATCATCAAGAAACACACAAAGAAAATCATAAAATCCATCAACATTGTACAGCCCAAGTGGTTTCTGGTGTATGTTCAGGTTTGCCCAAGATAGTACTGTAAAAATTTCCTCCATCGTGCCCAAGCCTCCTGGCAAAGCAATAAAAGCATCAGCACGGTTAATCATCTCTACCAATCGTTTAGACATAGCTGGCACGATTAGTCCCTCGCCCTTTGATGATCCAATAAGATTCGCATCCGCCAAGGGTTTTGGGATGATTCCCAAAACTTGACTGCCTCTATCCTGTACAACATTTGAAACGATTCCCATTAGTCCAAGATTGCCACCGCCATATACTAAGTGCATATTCCTTGCAGCAATGACTCGACCCAATTCATGTGTCGCTGTTACGTATTCTGGTTTAACACCAACACTGGTACCGCAAAACACATAGACATTTTCAACTCGTCTTCTTGAAGTAGCTTCCATTTTTATCTAGATGCCTTCAAAAGTGCAATGATGAGTTGAATTTATAGAACCTGAAAAGGGTGAGTAATAATAGCACAAGTATCTTCCAAAGGACGATTAGTACCAAAATAGTAAATCGTGAAAGGTCAAAAAGTAGCCTGGATCCTATCGGAGAAAATAAGAAAACAAATCACTATTATTAAGAAAAGACAAAGAGATATAATATTTACAATAATGTAACGGCTTGAATGACGTATATGTGTTAAGGACAAGCTTCCCATCCAATTTTCTTATAAATTGGCAAACAGAGTCTTTTTGAGTCAGATTCCTGAGACTTAATTGTTGTCTTTCTTTTCGGAATTGTGCATATAACATGCGAATTTCATGATACACATATCCACTGGGATGCGTCTCAAAAGTCTTAGATATGTCATCCAAAGACTCCTTACTCAAGTCATCCCTAATGAAATTAATTTTATCTTCGCAGTTATCAGACACCATTCCTAAAGAACGACAACGAGTATTACATGTCATGCGAGATCATTTATAGCGAACACCCATTCTTTTAGCTCTTCTCTTTTTAGCATAGGTGCTTCTGCCTAAACCAGGCAGATGTGAAATAAAAGAGTAGAGGACTCACCTGCCAATCGAACCCGTGCTTCAATAATCCAACGAATGTCAGCAGGAATACCTTTGATCATCAGTAGCCTCATTCGTTCCAAGCGAGCTTGGTAAATTATCATCAGAGAGTTTTGAGAGAGAGAAGGAAATTGCTTGTGAAGATTTATGAGAACTTCTTCCATCTTGAAATGACTTAACCTGTAAAATTAAATACACAAAAATAAAACACACCAAATCTGAATATATATACAAATTGCTTGGGTTGCCTCCCAGCTAGCGTTAAGTTTAATGTCGTCAGCTAGACATGATTTCTCGAACGTTAGGCTGGATCTGAAAGTGTGACACTTTCTTTTTGTCACTCAAATGATTCTCCCCAATAGTGCTTGACACAGTGGCTGTTAACCTTAAATGTGTTATTAGACTTGGGGTTGTACAATTCAACAGCTCCATATGGTAAAACCTCAGTAATCTCAAATGGGCCTGACCACCTTGATTTCACCTTTCCAGGGAAAAGTTTCAACCTTGAATCATATAACAACACATGCTGCCCTGGTTTCAATTGTCTGCACACTATTTTTCGGTCATGCCATTTCTTGGTATTCTCTTTATATAATCTAGCATTTTCATAAGCCTGTAGGCGAAATTCCTCCAACTTATTGAGTTGGTGATGTCTTTTCTCTTCTGCAGCTTGTGAATCAAGATTCAAATTCTTCAGTATCCAGTACGCCTTGTGTTCAAGCTCAACTGGCAGATAGCATGCTTTCTCGAACACAATTTGATATGGGGACATACCAATGGGTGTCTTGTAAGCTGTTCGGTAGGCCCATAATGTGTCATCTAGTTTTTCAGACCAGTCATTCCTTGTTGATCCAACTGTTCTCTCCAAGATTCTTTTGATCTCCCTATTTGAAACTTCAACTTGCCCGTTTGACTGTGGATGGTAAGCTGTGGAAACTTTATGAGTAACTCCATATTTGGATATGAGTGCATTAAAGAATCTGTTGTAGAAATGTGAGCCACAATCACTGCCAGAGGTGTTCCGAAGCGAGTGAAAATATTCTTTTTAAGGAATTTGATCACCACTTTTGAATCATTGGACGACAGTGTAATCGCTTCAACCCATTTGGAGACGTAGTCGACTGCAACCAGTATGTATAGGTTTCCAAATGATGGAACAAAGGGTCTCATAAAATCAATACTCCATACATCGAATATCTCTACTTCCAGAATATTTTACATAGGTCTTTCATTTCTCCTGGAAATATTTCCCGTTCTCTGGCACCTGTCACATTGAAGAGCAAATAGATAAGCATCTTTAAAAAGAGTGGGCTTTGACAAACCTGATTGTAGGACTTTCGCTGCAGTTTTGTTTCCACTGAAGTGTCCGCCATATGGTGATGAATGACAGTGTTGCAAGACACTTTTGACCTCCTCCCGTGGAACACATCATTTCAATAATTGATCAGTACAGCGTTTGAATAGGTACGGCTCATCCCAGACATAGTGCTTGACTTCTTTGAATAACTTCTTTCGTTGCTGAGTTGTCTATTCCAACGACCATTTTCCTGACACTATGTAGTTTACATAGTTAGTATACCAAGGGACATCGTGTTGTTTCATGGCAAAAAGATGTTCATCTGGAAAATTTCCTTTGATTGTTAGTTCTTTGCTAGCTGTATCTCCATTCTCGAGCCTCGATAAATGATCTGCCACTTGGTTTTTTGTCCATTTCCTGTCTCTGATCTCCACATCGAATTCTTGCAGAAGAAGTATCCAACGGATCAATCTAGGCTTGGCATCTTTCTTCATGATCAGATACTTGATTGCTGAATGATCTGTGTAGACCACCACCTTGGGACCCGGCAGATAAGATCGGAATTTGTCAAAAGCAAACACAGCTGCAAGTAACTCTTTTACAGTGGTTGTGTAGTTGAGTTGAGCTTCATTCAGATTTCTGCTGGAGTAGTAAATGGCATGGAAAATCTTTGCTTTGCGTTGTCCCAAAACTGCACCTACAGTAAAATCACTTGCATCGTACATCACTTCAAATGGAATGGTCCAGTCCGATGCTACTATGATGAGGGTAGAGACCAGCCTTCTCTTTTAGGATCTCAAAGGCTTCCTGGCATTCTTTGGTGAAGTTGAAAGGCACATCTTTCTCCAGAAGATTGCAAAGAGGTTTTGCAAGTTTTGAGAAGTCTTTGATAAATCTCCTGTAAAAGACAGCATGTCCGAGAAAACTCTGAATCCCTTTGACAGATGTGGGTGGAGGTAGTTTTTCAATTGTCTCGATTTTTGCTTTGTCTACCTCCATTCCATTTTGTGAGATCTGATGTCCCAGAACGATGCCTTTATGTACCATGAAATGGTATTTTTCCCAGTTGAATACCAGGTTGGTATCTTCGCATCTTTGTAACACATGTTCCAAATTTTACAAGCAGTGGTCAAAAGAATCTCCAAACTCAGAGAAGTCATCCATAAAAACCTCCACACTCTGTTCCAGCATGTCTGAGAAGATGGCCATCATGCAACATTGGAATATGGTATAAGCATTACATAGTCCAAATGGCATTATGCGGAAAGCAAAAGTACCATACGGACATTTAAATGTGGTTTTCTCCTGATCTTCTAGGGTGATGGAAATCTGATTGTATCCCGATTATCTATCCAGAAAGCAATAGAACTCATATCCCGCCAGTCTGTCTAGCATATTATCAATGAATCGTAGCGGAAAATGGTCTTTCCTTGTTGATTTGTTCAACTTCCGGTAGTCCATGCATACTCTTCATCCAGTTAATGTTCTTGTTGGAATCAACTCATTCATTTCATTGTGACAACATTAATTCCTCCTTTCTTCGGTACACACTGCATAGGACTCACCCAAGTGCTATCTGAGATGGGGTAAATGATGTTAGCATCCTACCATTTGATGATTTCTTTCTTCACGACCTCCTTCAAGATTAGATTAAATCTCTGTTGATGCTCCACTGTGGGTTTGTACTCATCATTCATCAGAATCTTATTGTAGGACACAGAACCTGGGCGACGCCGTTCCTAGGCTCGCGACCTAGATGGGAAATACTAATAATATGGAGTCGCCACCCGGTGTGAACCGGGACAAAGATTTAAGGCCGCACTCACCCCTCGCAAGGGAAGACCTCAAACCGTTGGGTTCGGAATGGTCCCTTACTTATGTCACTTGTAATGAAAGGATTATGTAATAATTTAATCAAGCTTAAGTAACACTTATTTCCAAGAGTATCATGCTTCTAAATTCTCATATTCAAGATAAAACTTATGCACACATTTCTCATATATCTCATATCTAAAATCGCATGCTTAACACATATCAAAATAGCAACGAACATATACTTTATTTACATATTACATTCAAGAAAACACAAGCACACATATTAACCATACAAGCATACATATGGGCACTTTTCCAAGTGGTACGTGGAATTGTATCCCAAGTACAGACCGCACTACCGTCCATTCGGAATCGGCTACGGATTTACGTCTGAGTTTCTATCCGATATACCGCAAGAAATAATACTCAAATGTTATCACGACACAAGCATATGAATTGTAATTCATTAACATAGTTGTATTCATACATGTGGGGATAGCTACTAGGAAAACTATGCATGAAATCTAATGAAGATGACTCGATTCAGTGGGTGCGCGTTCGTGTAGTGTTCGTAAACGCGTTCGAACGGTAAACAGAAGGTTTCCGTTCGTGTAGCGTCCGAGAACGCGTTCGAACGGAACCAGACCTGATGCATTATGAAACTAAGACAGTGGGTGCGTGTTCGTTTAGCGTTCGTAAACGCGTTCGAATGGTAAACAGAGGGTTCTCGTTCGTATGGCGTTTGATAACGCGTTCGAATGGAAATGAAACAGAATGCCTACGTTCGTATGGCGTTCGTGAACGCGTTCGAACGTAAGCAAGACCTGATGCACGACAAGGCAAAATACATGCGCGTTCAAGTTGCGTTCGTAAATGCGTTCGAACGGGAACAGACCTTATGCATGAAATAGGATGCAATACATAAACACAAAATAAAGGGCGTGGCGAAGTACTGCCGTAAAGGTGACCTTTTGGGGCTCTTGATCTCTCAAAGAGAGGACCTTTAGACCAACATACTAAGCCCATGCGCGTCACATCACACATACAAGAATAGAACCAATCATATCAACCAAGTATGCCCGATTGAAC
>SKCR01024695.1:0-19860 GCA_019454045.1 Zanthoxylum bungeanum
AGTTTGATATTATTGATTTTATCTTTTATGCATGGTTCAATCAAGCGCATGGGCTTAGTAAGTGGAATGAAAGATCCCTTATGGGGAGGGGTTAAAACCCTTTACCACGATGCTTTGCCGCGCCGGTTGATGTGTGTTCGGATTGGATGTAAGATGTGTTCAATTGGGCATACTTGGGTTTGATATGATTGGCTCTATTTTTGTATGTGTGATGTGTGACGCGCATGAGCTTAGTATGTTGGTCTAAAGGTCCTCTCTTTGAGAGACCAAGAGCCCCAAAAGGCCCCCTTTACGGCAGTACTTCGCCGCGCCCATTTATTTTGTTGTTTATGTATTGCGTCCCCATTTCATGCATCAGGTCTGTTCCCGTTCGAACGCGTTTACGAACGCAACTCGAACGCGCATACATTTTGCCTTATCATGCATCAGGTCTCATTTATGTTCGAACGCGTTAACAAACGCCATACGAACGTGAGCATTCTGTTTCATTTCCGTTCGAACGCGTTAACAAACGACATACGAACGTGAGCATTCTGTTTCATTTCCGTTCGAACGCGTTAACAAACGCCATACGAACGTGAGCATTCTGTTTCATTTCCGTTCGAACGCGTTTACGAACGCTACACGAACGCGAACACACTGAACTGAGACATATTCATCACATGCCACGTATAATTGTTTCTTAGATGATTTTTATGGAACCACACATAGTCATTCTTATCTTTGTGCACATAATAATGAAAAGCATGTTTATTCCATTAGTTGCGTTGTTTGCCTTAGTCTTGATTTAACGCATTACGATTCATATGCCTATGTCATGATGACTTTGGAGTATTATTTCTTGTGATATATCGGATGAAACCCAGACATAAATTCTGTAGCCGATTCCGAATGGACTGTAATGCGGTTTGTACTTGGGATACAATTCCACGTATCACTTGGAAGAGTGCTCACGTGTATGCTTGCGCGGATATTATGTATGCTTGTGTTTTCATGAATATGATATGCTGAATGAAGTTGTATGTTCATTGTTACTTTGAGGTATTTTGTTAGACATGTGTTATTAGATATGAGATATATGCGAAATGTATGTATGAGTGTTATTTTGTACCCATGAATATAGAAGCATGATATTCTTAGGAATAAATGTTACTTAAGCTGATTAAATTATTATGTAAATCCTTTCATTACAAATGGCATAAGTAAGGGACCATTCCGAAACCAACGGTTTGAGGTCTTCCCTTGCGAGGGGTGAGTGCGGCCTTAAATCTCATTTTCCGGTTCACACCGGGTGGCGACTCCATTACTCTCCGGTTTAGTCCCCCGTGGCTACTCCGTATTCCCAACTAGGCCGCGAGCCCAGGACATCATGCGTCGCCCCAGATTTCCTTGTGTTCCCACACACGCGTCTTCATCCCGGGCGACCTAGTGCTGAGAAAGGTCACCCTGAATACCCGAAGGCCAGAGGAAGGCTCGCTAGGCGCCAAATGGGAGGGGCCCTACAAGGTAGTAAAAGTAGTGAGGCCAGGAGTATACACCCTAGAACAGCTGGACGACACAAGATTAAAAAAGCCATGGAACGCCGAGATGCTGAGAAAATACTTCCAGTAAACTCTCTCTTCCTCCTTTTCGTTTGCAAAAAAAAAAAAAAAAAAATATATATATATATATATATATAAGGAACGGGAATTCGAATACAAAGCCTCTCTCAAAATGACCCACAGAGAGTTGTAAGAAGGGCAGTATGTCCCCGAGTATAAATAAAAACTTCTTTTTTTTACCCGCTCTTCTAAAAAAATAAACTTTGCAAAACCATATTCAAAAAACCCTGGGGACATACTCAATGCAACGATCCAAACATAAGGAGAAATATGCCCTTAATGTTTCAAACAGCTCGGGGCTGGATCTTATTCTGCCGAAACCGTCCGGCTCGGGGTCGGGTTACGTCCCACCGAGTCATGCTCGTTGGTCTGGGGACGGAACATTCCCCCAGAACCAAGTATCTCTCTTGGCTCGGGGTCCTCAGGGACATACTCGATGCATAGGATCCGTGAGAAGCATAGCACAGGGAGGGATGATACCCCCGTGGCGATTGCTTACTCCATTGTTACAGAACATAAGGAGGAACATGCCCTTAATGTGTCGAACACTCTTTTGATCCTCACTTAACCGATGTAATGGATCCGTGGGAAAGCATAGCACGGGGGATGATGATGCCCCCGTGACGATTGCTAGCTCCAGTGATACCGGACCTAAGGAGGAGTATACCCTTAGTATCCCGGACACTCTTTGATCCATTCATCATTTGGATCCGAGAGAGGCGCAGCACGGGCATGCGTTGTGCCCCTGTAGCGTGTGCCTGCTCCAGCGTGGTAAGGAGGAGCCCTCGAACAATACACAGGCTCCACAGTGACCCGACGTATAGAGGATGTGCCCTTACCATTCAAACGCTCTACTGATCCAAATCCTGGTTCGCCGGGACTCTGAATTGAAAGATTCAGGATTGTGTTTTGGAGACCTCGGACAGGACGCTGTCTTGAGGCATCCATGTTGTTATTTATACTTACAAAAACGTTTTTGGGATAAGTGCTAGGTCACTCCCACTTTTTAATTTTATTTTCTAAAGTTTTGTTTTTGTTTTTCACCGGACTGGCAAGGGGACGCCCATGCCGGATTTGGTAGGGCTCCAAAGGTTGATTCACTTCCCTTCTATAAGTCCCGAAAGTTACCCATCTCGGGGCTGGATTTCGTTCCACCGAGACCATTAGAGTGATCGTCTCGGGGCTGGATTTCGTTCCGCCGAGACCATTAGAGTGATCGGCTCGGGGCTGGATTTCGTTCCGCCAAGGCCAATCCCCTAATCAGCTCGGGGTCGGGTTACGTCTCACCGAGTCGGTCTTCTTTGGACTGGGGAGGTAACATTCCCCCAGACCCAATTGTTTTTCTCAACTCGGGGTCGGGTTACGTCCCACCGAGTCGGTCTTCTTTGGACTGGGGAGGTAACATTCCCCCAGACCCAAGTGTTTTTCTCAACTCGGGGTCGGGTTACGTCCCACCGAGTCGGTCTTCTTTGGACTGGGGAGGTAACATTCCCCCAGAGCCAAGTGTTTTTCTCAGCTCGGATCAGATTACATCCCTCCAGCTCATGTTGCCCCACGAAGGGGTCTCAAGTGCTCGGATAACAGGAAACATGAAGAAAAGCCAAAAGAGAAAGAGATAATAGAGGCATAAAGATATATATATATATATATATTTCAAGACACAGCTTGAATTATTATTACAAAAAAGCTAAGTATACACAGGGCCCCGTCCGGGTTACCCCTTCTCAATCAACCCGAACAAGGGCGAGACATTCTTCCTCGGCTGGTTCAGACGTTAGTTGGGTAGGCTCGGCCTCGGAAGGGGGAACAAAGCTTCAACCACGTCAACCTGGGAAACCCCTACTTCAGGGGCAGGAGCAGGAACCTCAGAGCAGACTTCTTGGGGAACATGAGGGACCGGAGCAACCGAATTGGGTCGGGATCCATCGCCTCCTCGGAAGAAGGGGGAGCCACTTCTGGAACTCCGCCTCAGATATCTCCCTTTGCAAAGTGAATGGCCGCATGGATAGGCCCCATATCCAGGTCGGGCAATACCATCGGGATGATCTCAGCACAGTCCCCGACCCCTTCAAGTCGGATCGCGTCTCTTTCAGCCTCCAGCTCAGCTTCCTTCCTCTTCAACTCATCCCGGGCCCGTACCAGCTCTTCATCCTTGGCCCTCAGCTTGGACTCAACGACTGCACACTTCCACCTGCAGGATCCTGTTGTCAGCCCGGGCAGCCTCCAAGTCCTTCTTGGCATCATCAGCATTTTTTCTCTCCAAAGAAGCGGCGGCCCTGAGAGCTTTATTTGTGGTATGGGCCTCAACAGCAGCCAGCTCCAGATTCTTTATATTCTCTTCTTTCCGGGCCAGCTCGCCTCCATTTCACTGAGCCGGTTCTGGAGCCTCTGTGCCTGGCCGCCTTCAGACAAAAGGCTTATGAACAGGTCCTTATTTTTGGCCGCCAAATAATTTGCCTGCCGAAAAAGAAGTCGGTTACAAACTAAGTCTGAAAGACACCTCGGATAAAAAAAGAAGAAAAACAAATAACCTGAGCCAACTGGGAGCACAACTTGGCGACCACCTCCTCGGGTGAAAGGTCCTCGAACTCGGAATCTTCTCAGGAGGTACAGCCCTGGCCAACTCGTTGAAGGCCGGTACCAAATGGGAGGTAGCCTCCCTGATATTCTTCCCAAGGTCATCAACCCCGAGAACCACAGCACCCTTCAGTTTCTTAGAAGGACCCTCCGGCCGAACTGAAGTTTCTCTGCTCGGCGCCTCCTCCTCCTCCAATTCCCGCAGCAGTTGAGGATCCACAGCTCCAAAACGACGCTTCATTCTCCTAGAAGACCTCGGAGGACTACCAGGACGGGTAACACCCATTGGAAGCACCCCGGATAATGAAGACCGGCCTTGAGAGCCCGGACCCCCCATCTCTTCAACCACCTTCCCGAACTCAGAAGTTTCAGGCCGTTTCCGAGAAGCACCAGCTCCACCAGGGCTAGTTTTCTTTGAAACGCCGGACAACCGATCAAGGTACTTCGGTCTCTTCGACATACCTGCAAAGAAGAGCAAAGCAAAAGAAAGAAAAAGACATCAAACATGATAAATAAAAGAGGGAACTGGCTAAGAAGATCACAGACATCTACCTATCCGACCCAAGACCTTGGGAGGAGCGGCCCGTATAAGTCCTGAGTCAAAGAATGCCGCATCATTTACCAACTCCCTCCAATGGGCAGCGTACCGCCGAGCCCAGAATACCCGCTGCCGGACCTGATGGGAGACCTTGGGAGCATCTCTCCAACAGGCTAGAAGGAATAGAAGAAAAGGGTAAGAATCCAGACGAAAAAAAAAAAAAAACTAAGGGAGGAAGAGCTAAAAGTTAGTATCCTAACCTCCCGCCCTAAAGATATCCGGAACCAAGATCTCCCCTTCATCTGACCTCAGGGTCCGTCCCCAATCTCCAGTGACCCAGAACCAAAGATCCTTAAAATTCTTATTGGAGTCAGGGAGCCTTTGGACGACGTTTGACGAGCTGTCGTAAGCTGAAAGATAGTACCAACCGTGGTGAGTCTTCGGGTTGGCCTTCAACCGATAAACCTCTTCACCTCTTCAAAAGAAGGTTCGCCGAGCCCCGCCCGATGCCAAGCTACATACAGCCCGGCCAAAATCCTCCAACTGTGTTTAGACTTAGTTGACAGGGGGCGATCTCCATCTCGGCCAGAATCCAGGCAAAGTAGGGTTGAATTGGCAACCGGAGTCCGCACTCAAAGAAAGCTGGAAGAAGGGCCACCGAACCTTCATCAGGTTGACTAGCACGATCCATTGGTCCGGGGACTTCAAGAGCGATATCTATCGGAATATCGTAGCGTTGTCGAAGCAGTGCGAGGTCATCCTCAGTTATATTGGAAGGCCGATTCATATCCAGAGCCGCGCTACCAAGATCACCGGGCTCTGGATCCCTCCGGGGGACCCTCTGGTGATAAGTATCTTGCTCAACTTCGGAAGGGGTAGGGGTAGTATCAAGGTCTTCCACACTGGGTGCCCCCGAACCCGAGGAAAGCTCCTCAGCAGGGGGATTCGAGGGTCCCACAGGTATTAAAGAGGAAGATTTGTTGTCAGACATTCCTGACATTCGAAGAAATGGAAAAGAAGGGGGGAATCAGTCTATAACTAAAAAACTACTCAGAGCCGCCGTCTCAACTAGGCAAGTGGGTTCTAAGTGCCCTAAGCAAAAACCAACAAGCTATAAATCTTCCCTAGCAACATTCAAAAATAACAACAGATTCACAACACACAACTGCGAAGAGGTCGTTCAGAAGACTTACTTGTTCTTTTGGAAAGGTTAAAGGTTGTACAGTACGGTTTGCCCGTCCCTTATGTTCACAGGTCACGGCGGAGAGAGAGAAAGAAAATCCGCGGTTAAAAGAAACTCCAATAGCACTGAGTTGAACGAGTCACGGTTGGAACAAGGGAACATTTACAGGTAGGAAGAAAAAATTGCCAAAAGGATTGCACAGTGAAAGCCTCGTCCTCCTATAGCCATGATCAGGACGCTCGTGGCCGTTGGATCAAAATAAGAAACCCGGATGAACGACAAGTGTCAAACCGCAAAAGAGATCTGCCAAAATTAAACAGACGGTTGAGATCAGCGCACTGTGAAGACGCCTCTACACGGTCAATTCGCTTCCTTTTTGGCGGGAAACCGACGGATGTTCGACAAGTGTCGAAACTAGAAAAAACCCTAAAAATGATTTGATGGGCATTTAAACAGACATGACTGTTGCGCGTCTCAAGAAAAGGCGATTGAAAAGGGGCGACGGAACACTTTAGAACCGGTCGACCTCCACCAGAATAAATCGGCACACCGTCTTTATATAGTTCCTGGCACCAACTTGCATACTCGTTGGAACCGAGAACTAGGGGACAGATGTTGATGGTGTTTTCAGGCACTATGTTATTTAAGCAGCACGATAGGGGTAAAAAAGGTAATTCACTTCTCAGTCAAAATCATTAATGCCGACCCGACCACTAAGAGCCAAACAGTAAGAGGTCGAGCACTTGATGATAGGTGACCGACCACTTTTGTTCAGATAAACCGGGCACTATCAGGTCGACAGCAGCATTCTCAGTACAAAGAACTATCATGACCGACCTCATGAAGACCGACCATATGGCGAGACATGCTCAAGAAGATGACACCCTATTCTTGCGGATAAGATAAATAAGTTATCCTACTTTCACAAGGAAAAGTAATGAGTCAGAATCCAAAAAGGATAAGAAAAGTGAAAGCAATATTAGACTATGAATCCTTACAATAGGAGAAAACTGATTCGACCAGGAATTCTTATACGAATAGGAATCTGATTTCTGTACTATTATAAATAGAAGGGCAGAATATGTGTAATGGGATCAGAATCATCAAGCCCTGACTTGTAAAAAAGAAAAAGAGCTCTGGAAAAGCGTGTTTGAGTAATAAAAATATCATCATGTTTGTGTCCGTGGACGTAGGTCGGATCCAAATCCACCGAACCACGTTAAATCCCCTTGTTGATTGGTGTATTTATCTGTTTTCTGCTAAATTTGCCTTTGATCTCCCATAACCAAACAAATTCACTATTGAATGAGGATTTCCTCGGGAGTGATATTCCCATATTGCCCCGAGACCAAAATCCACCGTCAACAGGGTTACTAAATAATTTTACTCCTTCAAAGAGATTATCATAAAAGAAAATCATATTATTTAATAATCCTTTAGGGATTATTAGTATTTTTTTATCAATCATGAATGCAAAATTGATTTTTCAAAATATATTTATGATACATGTTCTTGTCAGTATATCAAACGCGAAGCATGCAAAAATCGGACACTAAAAAGTTGATAATAAAACAACTAAGTTAATAATGTAATTAGGCCTAAAAATTGAATATTTGTTAATGACCAAATTTAATCTACACATGCCTTAGTGATCATTACAACAAATATCAATCCATCATTCATATTTGTTTTAGAACAATAATAATTTGAATGAAAATATATCTATTAAATTCCTATATAAATCAAAATAATTGTTAGTTATAATAATCAAATGAGACAAATATTTTGATTACTATACTATCTCTTGTCGCTAAAGACTCCACCGATAACGTACAAAATAATAATATATGTTAAGTGATATAACAATATAATAAGAATTACAGAGAGAGACAATATAGAGATAAATTATAAGAGATAATTTTTATTTAATCTGTGTACATCGGTTTGCATAAAAATACTTTATATTGGGTGAGATATTCTCACGTGCAATAAAAGCTTTGCGATTCTCACACTTACCTTAACTAACCTACAACTATATGCACAAATTCACTTCTCAACTAAACTCCCCCGTTAGATATGGTAAAAATCTCAATGCAGATGAAATTCAATTTTTAACGATCAAGTATGAGTATAATTTTAAATTCTCGTATGAATATAAACTTACACGAGACTAATATATTATAGCCAAATACAAATATAATTTTCACACATATTAATTAAACATAATAAATATAAAATATTAATATCGAGTATCATATCCGACCGGAGACAATCCCACCCCCAAGACGTATCACATTCCTGATTACTGCCAACGCCACTACCAAATAACATTCCAGCATCCAATCAACCTTGTCGGAAAACAACACTTCAACGGCCCAAATCATCCCACCTTCCGTCTCATCATTGGTGTCAAAGTCACATCAAACTTCAGCACTTCTTTCATTGGTCCACGTGTCACAACATCTGTGCCTCCGCGCTCTCTCTCTCTCTCATTATCTTCCAAAAAAAACCTCAACAACTCACAAGCCCGTCTCTTAAATTGTGCAAATTCCTCAGAGAAACGACACTGCACACACTCACTCAATTAAAAAAATAAATATTAATTAAGGTAAAATCCTCCCTCTTTTTTTCTTTGTATTTTGAACTGTAATTTTTTTTGTCTTTTTCTAATTATATTTTTAGATTCAACAAATGTTTTTTTTTTTTTTTTTTTTCCATTCTTTAAAAGAATGTTGTTATTAAATTAATTAGAATTTGGAAAAAAGAAAATATAATAACTCCACATATCTAATTAGGTTTAGATTTTCTAATTAATGACGATGAAGTTGCTTTGCAATTCGAATTCTAGCTTGATCTGTGTTTTTTTGTAAATTTAATTTTGGCTTAAATGGGTTTAGGGTTTTCCTTTGGATTTTTAATTTTTATATCTGTTGAAGGTTTTTGATGGGGTTTTTTAATGATTTGTAATGATCGTTTAGTTTATTTATCTGAGTTGATTGATTTTTGAGCTAAGATGTGAAGCTACAGTTAAAGGTTGAAACTTGGTTGGTTTTGTGTTAAAAATAGAACCTCTCGATTGCTTTTTACAGTGTTTGATAAGAAATTGGATCTGAATTCTTCTAAGTTATATGATAAAAGAAGTAGGGCTAGTCTGATCTAAGATCAATTTGGATGGTTATGAAGAACACTTTTGTTTGGTGGTTATTGATTGTGAGCTTTGTAGTTTTACTATTACTTATTTACTTGATAAGATTCTTAAAATTGGGATATTTAGAAGGAAACTTTTGATTTTTCCCCCATGGTTGCAATTTCTTTCAAGCTATTATGTCCTATTTTCATTTTTCACTTTAAATTGTTTGTTTTGAAAATTGGAGTAATGTATGGTTTAATTTTCATGGCTATATGAATTTTGAGTCTTTTGAGTGTTTTTCTGCACTTGGTATTAAAATGAGGATTTTATATATGATTTACTAACCCTTCATTTAATTTGGTTAACTTTTAGATCTTTAGTTAAAGAAAGGAAGTTAAAGGAAGCGGAGTGATATTCTTCTGATATATACTTCACTTACATGGAAGTATAAGATATTTAAGATTGGGGTCAACTATTATTATTACTCGAAACAAGTACAGGATCCCAAATGAACTTCAAGAACATTGGTGATGCATCACATGGGGATGGAAAGCAACCTGGGAATTTCCCATTGGCTCGACAACCTTCAGTATACTCATTGACCTTTGAGGAGTTCCAAAACTCCTGTGGTGGACTCGGGAAGGATTTGGGATCAATGAACATGGATGAACTACTGAAAAACATATGGACTGCTGAAGAGAGTCAAGCTATGACTTCTTTAGCAGCAGGTGCTGCTGGAGAAGCAAATGTCCCTGGTGGGAATTTACAGAGACAAGGATCACTAGCTTTGCCTCGGACATTGAGTCAAAAGACTGTTGATGAAGTTTGGAGGTACTTCATTAAAGAAGGTAGCGGTGATGCTAAAGATGTGAGTGGTGGAGGTGGAGGATCAAATGTACCACAAAGGCAACAAACTCTGGGAGAGATGACTTTGGAGGAGTTCTTGGTGAGGGCAGGAGCAGTGAGAGAAAATACTCAACAGATTGGTGGTAGGTTTAATAACGGTGGATTCTATGCGAATGATAACAATACTAGTTTAGATTTTGGGTTTCAGCAGCCAAGTAGAAACAGTGGGTTGATGGGCAACTGGATAATGGAGGACAGCAATTCCGTTCCTAATCAGCCTCCAAGTTTAGCATTGAATATAAATGGAGCAAGACCCTCTCAACCACCACAGCAACAGCCGCAACAGCATCAGTACCAGCTTCAGCAGCAGCAGCAGCCGCTGCTGCTACAGCATCTGTATGAGCAGAAGCAACAGCCACAACCACAGCAGCCGCAGAGACCACTATTCCCCAAGCAAGCAACTGTGGGTTTTGCCTCTCCTATGAATTTGGTGAACACCACACAGCTCTCTAGCCCTGGAGGAAGGGGTTCAGTTGTTTCTGTCACTAAACCATCTATGAATACCAACTTAGTTCAGGCTGGTGGTTTGCAAGGTGGAGGAATGGGCATGGTTGGTTTAGGAACAGGGGGTGTTACCCTTGCAACTGGATCTCCGGCAGGTCAGGTCGCTAAGAATGCTGCTGATACACCTGCACCATCACCAGTTCCTCGTGTATTTGGCCGGGGAAGAAAAAGCAGTGATCTGGAAAAAGTAGTTGAGAGGAGGCACATAAGAATGATCAAAAACAGAGAATCAGCTGCAAGATCAAGGGCTTGCAAGCAGGTGAGTATGGCGGTTGAACCTTGATGTTTCTTCTCAGTTTCTAGATATTATTTCTTTGAGTTGGTTAATTTCCTTTTAAATTAACATGTTTGCCAGTAACCTATAATTTTATGCTCATTCTTAAAGTTGCATTTTAAGGATTGTAATGTTTGCCTTATGAATTGTAGCTTTTATGCTCCTCTTCTCTCATAAGAAACCATTGTTGACTTAACGTGCTATAAATTATATGTTATCAACTAATGTTTTGTAGGAAAGTTGACGTGCATATGACCCATAACAAATTTGAGTAGGATTGACTCAAGTTACTGCTACTGCATTTTGCACTCTGAAACACAATGTCTGGTTCCAATTCAGTTTATCCTTGAATAATATTACTCTCTTCCCCTGTGTTTCAGTCTGAAAATAGAAGTCATGATTACTTTATCTGATTATGTGACTGTAGTTCATATGTACCCATCTCCGTTAAAGAAAATATTTGGGTTTTAAATGATATACAATCGACCCTTGTTTTTTCTTTTCGTTTGATTAAAGGTTGATTTTTATATTGATTATGATGGAGTTGTAGAATTAAGGTAAAAAAGTTAGAAATTCTCCCGTTAAAAGTTTTTATCTTTGTACCTCTCTTTTTTTCCCCTTTTATAAACATACTGCAACTGATCCATCTCAGTGGAGAAGATGTTTAAACTCTGTAAGATGGATAATGTCAATCCTTGAGTTATGTCAAGAGTTCTTTCGCTGTATGGATATACACAACTCTGTTAGCTATTGAACGTTTGTTTGAACATGGAAAAACTGATCTACACTATGTGTTACTTTCTATTCGGGTTTCTGGGCAGGCCTATACATCGGAACTGGAAGCAGAGGTTGCTAAACTTAAGGAGTTGAACCAAGATTTGCAGAGGAAACAGGTGCATTTTCTTCACCAAATCAAAATATTGTTTCTTAAGTAAAACTTTGTGTTATGGCAAACCCTCTTGACCCAGGTTTTGTTGTTGCAGGCAGAAAACATGGAAATGGAAAGGCAGAAGGTACTTGCTCCTTTACTTTTATCATTGCCTTGTTCAGTTTATTTTAATGCATTAAAATAAACCAGCAGTCTTTGGTTCTATATTTATTTTCTATGATCTCCGTAACTTGTCAAATAAAATAGATGTCCAACAAAATCATTCTGTTTATCTGGTACTGAAAATGCAACTAATTTACTGCCTTACTTGAAACTTCATCAAATTACCCATAAAGCAAGAGTCAAACAGTGTTCCTTCGATAAAATTTTGCATTATGATGGTTGATTCTAGATAAATAAAAGGAAGTTTGTTTCCTTTACTAATTATTTTCTCTGTTGTGGCAGATTATTGAGAAAATGAAGCAACAATGGGGAGGCAAAGTCTTTTGCTTGAGGAGGACACTAACAGGCCCTTGGTAGATTAAATGAGGTGAACTGCTGATTGTGGAAAGTATGTTTGAAAAAGCCATCTTTGCAATTGATATGGTACGAGAACTGGGGTGCGCATCTGTGATCTATATCTCATACTATGGAGTGGAGGTAGCTGTATGTATAGTACCTAAGTGTTGTAAATTATTAACAGAAATTAGTTTTATATCGTACATCAAACTTCTTATATGTAAAACTTCAATTTGCTTCTCGTTTGATCACAGGATTGTAGGATAGTTAAGCAAAATGTACGCGTAAGTGTGTTTTTATCATCTACTTGTGGATTTGGTAAGTCTCTAACCTTCTTCAGAATCGAGCTTTTAGTATTTTACAATCACATTTGCATTTCTTACTACTAAGAATACAGCATCAGGAACAATGTTTAATTACTTCTTGTAGCTCTCAAGTCTAGTTCTTTAATTTATTTGGTTGTCAGCAACTTAAAAAGACATCTCAGATAAGGTGGATGCATCATCTGCATCTGGAAATTACTGGGGTTATCTTGATTCAACAATGGCGTCCGCCATTTGTGTTGATAATAAGATTTGGATTGAAGATCTTTAATAATTTGAGTTTTGTTAGGAAATACTGATCTGTTCTAAACTTGCCCCATGACATCCATATTTAGGGATGATGAGATTAGTCGGGTTCGGCCTCCGAATCCACATACCTTACAAATCTGGATTCGGATGTGAGATTTCCGTGAGATTTTTGGATCCACAATGATTCAGTTATGGAAATATAATCTTAATCCGGGGATCCAGATTGGAATACACATCCATGTTCAGATAATTTTTTCCGAATCCAAATATAAATTTAGATTCTTAAAACTAAATTCGGATCCAAATCTAAATATAGCAAGGTGTGTTAGGGGATCATGGGCTGAAGCTGACATGCAAGTAAATTGAAATTGAGAATAATTGTTAGTTCATGAGGCTTTGCCTACCATATAACAATATAATAATAATTAGGAGACATAGTCTACCATAAATCTTAATAATAAAATAAAGCAGTGAGTCACAAATTTAACGTGGTAAATCCCTCAATATGAGGGAAACATCCACGGGCAAATTTAGAAGGATTTCACTATAGTGAAAAGAATTTTACAACCTCTCTCTAAATACAAGGAGTGAACAATCCCACTCTCTCTTAGAATAGGAGAACTGCAACTCTCTCACAAACTCTTAAGAAGAAACTATATTTTCTCTCTTAGAATACAGATGATTTGATTGAGAATGAGATAAAGAAAATAATGAAATTAAACCTCTAATTTCATTATTTTCTTTATCTCATTTTCAACCAAATCATTTGCATTCTTAGAGAGAAAATATAATTTCTTCTTAAGAATTTGTGAGAGAGTTGTAGTTCTCGTATTCTAAGAGAGAGATTGTTCACTCCTTGTATTTAGAGAGAGATTGTAAAATTTTTTTCACTATAGTGAAATCTTTCTACATTTGCCCTTAAATATTAACAAATTAGAATTCACTATTTACACAGTGAATCTCATGCCTATGAAATTAGAGACTTCATTTAATTATTTTCTTTATCTCATTCTCAACCAAATCCTCTGTATTCTAAGAGAGAAAATATAGTTTCTTCTTAAGAGTATGTGAGAGAGTTGAAGTTCTCGTATTCTAAGAGAGAGTGAGATTGTTCACTCCTTATATTTAGAGAGAGGTTGTAAAATTTTTCCATTATAGTGAAATCCTTCTACATTTACCTGTAGATGTTTCCCTCATATTGAGGGATTTACCACGTTAAATTTGTGTCTCATTGCTTTATTTTATTGTTAAGATTTATGGTAGGCTAAGCCTCCTAATTATTATTATTGTACTGTTATATGGTAAGCAAATCCTCATGAACTAACAATTATTCTCAATTTCACTTTACTTGCGTGCCATTTTCAGCCCACGATCCCTTAATAGTGGTATCGGCTCTTCAGAGTCAGGGCTACTATTCACATATACTGTATAATACTATTCACATATACAGTACTATTCATGTACACGATACTATTCACATATACGGTACTAATCACGGTGAAATAGTAAAATTCAGTCTATGTGAGAAGCTGCTCGTCATCAGAAACATGGCAGGAAAGTTCGAAATTGAGAAGTTCAAAGAGCAATTTTTCCCTATGGAAGCTTAAAATAAAAGCAATTTCGAGAAAAGACAATTGCTTAGCAGCAATTTGAGAGAGCAGATGGAATGACTGATGAAAAATGGAAGGATATGGATGACTCACAACGCTATAGGCAACTTGCATCTAGCCTTAGCAGATTCTGTGTTATCCAGTATTGCAGAGAAGAGGACTGCAAAAGAGATTTGGGATGCACTTACCAAATCGTACGAGGTCAAGTCACTACACGACAAGATCTTCTTAAAGAAGAGACTTTACACTCTTCGAATGAGTGAGTCCACATCAATGACAGATCACATCAACAACTTGAATACACTATTTTCCCAACTCACTGTGTTGGATTATAGTATATCAACAAATGAACGTACGAAGATTCTACTTCAAAGTCTGTCTGATTCGTATGATCAACTTATCATCAACTTGACAAGTAATGTTGTCACTGGTAATCTAGTTTTTGACGAAGTTGCAGCTGCTGCTCTGGAATAAGAGCCTAGGCGCAAAAATAAGGAAGATGGATCATCTAGTTCGCAACAAGTAGAAGCATTGACGATGACAAGAGGGAGATCGACGGACGTGGCTCAAGTGAGAGTCAAAATCATGGCAGATCGAAATCAAAAAGTAAGAAGATTGTTAAATGCTACAACTGTGGCAAGAAAGGACACGTCAAGAAAGATTGTTGGAATCTGAAGAATGGTGGAGAAAAAGCTCTTGTTGCAACAAAATCTCAGGGATGTGTTGCAAGTACTTCTGAAGAAGGTGGCACACTTTATAGTGAAGTAGCAATGATGTCCAATAATAGCAGAAAACAACTAAGTGATGCTTGGTTGGTTGATTCTGCAACAACATGACATGACCTCTAGGAGAGAGTGGTTATGTCATTATGAATCTGTCTCTGGAGGATCAGTTTTTCTAGGTAATGATCATGCTTTGAAAATTGTTGGGATTGGAGCCACCAAGATAAAGATGTACGATGATACTATTTGCACCGTACAAGATGTTCGACATGTTGTAGGAATGAAGAAAAATCTTATGTCAGTTGGATAGTTAGATGACCTCGGATACAAGACCGTTATTGAAAACGAGGTATTAAAAATGGTGAAATGAGTACTTACAGTCTTGAAAGCTGAAAAGATTTCAGCAAATTTATATATGCTCTTAGGAGACTCGATTCATGAAGCATCTGAATGTGTAACATCACCGGATTCTGGAAATGAAGCTTCTATGTTGTGGCACCAGAAACTATGTCACATGTTAGAACATAGAATGAAGATTCTCGTCAATCAAAAGCTACTCCCAGACTTGAAAGCATTTAGTCTATCGTTTTGTGAGCATTGTGTTACAAGTAAGAAAAATAGATTAAAATTCAGCAAGTCAAGTGCTCAGAGTAAAATCATTTTACAATTGATTCACTGATGTTTGGGAAGCACCGGTTCAATCTTTGGGGAAAGAAAAACATTTTGTATCATTTATTGATAACTTTTCTAGAAGATGTTGGGTGTACCCGATCAAAAACAAGTCAGATGTGATGCCGATTTTTAAAAATTTCAAAGCACAAATTGAAGTTGAAACTGGAAGGAGAATAAAGTGTTTAAGGACATATAATGGATGAGAATATTGCAGTAAGAATTTTGATGCATATTGTCAGCAAGAAAGCATCAAAAGGCAAACTACTACATCATACACTCCTCAACAAAATGGTGTGGCGGAAAGGATGAATAGAACGCTGCTGGAAAGAGTAAGAGCTATGCTCAGAGCAGCTAGTCTACCAAAATGCTTTTGGGCAGAAGCAGTTCATACAACATGTTATGTTGTAAATAGATCTTCATCAACTGCCAATGATTTGAAAACACCGATGGAGATGTGGAGCGGAAAACCAACTAATTACTCATATCTTCACATTTTTGGTTGTCTTGTGTACGTGATGTACAACGCTCAAGAAAGAACAAAACTAGATCCAAAATCTAGAAAATGTATTTTCTTGGGTTATGCTGATGGAGTAAAGGGGTATCGTTTGTGGGATCCTACTACCAACAAGATCATCATCAGCAGAGATGTGATATTTGCAGAAGAACAACTGCATAAAGAATGAAATGATAGCACTCCAAAAGAAAGTACAGTGACTACAATAGTACTGGTGGAAAATAATCCAGAACAAGAAAATTCAGATTCTTCTGAAGCAGCACCAGTGCACGAGGTACCAGAACTAATTGAGTTTAAAGCTTCTGAAGTTCGTCGATCAATTCGAGAGAGAAGATCTCCAGGTTGGCACTCAGAGTATGATATGGAGAGTAACATTACATACTGTCTTCTAACAGAGGATTGAGAGCCATCAATTTTCCATGAAGCTACAAAAGATGTAACTGCATATTTGTGGATGACAGCAATGCAAGAAGAAATAAAAGCTTTTCACAAAAAAAATACATGGGATCTAGTACCATTACCACGTGGAAGAAAATCCATTGGTAAAAAATGGGTCTACAAGATCAAGCGAGATAACAATGATCAAGTGGAGTGGTATCGTGCACGATTGGTGGTGAAAGGATATGCTAAAAAAGAAGAGATTGATTTCAACGAGATATTTTATCTGGTGGTTTGTGCTACTTTTGACCTACATCTGGAACAGTTGGATGTGAAAACTGCATTTCTTCACGGAGAACTTGAAGAAGAAATTTATATGCTCCAATTAGAAAATTTTGCTGAAATAGGCAAGGAGAACTTGGTTTATAGGTTGAACAAATCTCTATATGGTCTCAAACAGGCGCCGAGATGTTGGTATAATAGATTTGATTCCTTCATTATTTGTCTTGGGTATAACAGACTCAATTCAGATCATTGTACATATTACAAGAGGTTTGGAAATAATGACTTTATTATTTTGCTGTTGTATGTGGACGACATGTTAGTAGCAGACCCTAACAAAGATCGAGTCCAAGAATTAAAGGCACAGTTAGCTAGAGAGTTTGACATGAAGGATCTGGGACTAGCAAACAATATTCTAGAGATGCAAATACACCGAGACAGAAATAACATGAAGATTCGGCTTTCTCAGAAAAACTACTTGAAGAAAAACTTACGGCGGTTCGACATGGAAGATTGTAAGCCAATTTCTACCCCACTTCCTGTTAATTTCAAGTTATCTTCTTTTATGTGTCCTAGCAATGAAGTTGAGAGGAATGAGATGTCTCGAGTACCGTATGCATCGGTAGTGGGAAGCTTAATGTACGCCATGATTTGTACAAGACCAGACATTGCACAAGCAGTGGGCGTAGTTAGTCGTTTTATGGCGAATCCTGGTAGAGAGCATTGAAATACTGTTAAGAGGATCCTTAGATATATCAAAGGAACCTCAGATGCTGCATTATGTTATGGATGATCATAATTAGTTGTCAGATGCTACGTGGATTCAGATTTTGCAGGAGATCTTGACAAAAGAAAATCCACCATGGGTTATGTGTTTGTACTTGCAGGATGAGCAGTGAGCTGGATATCAAAGTTACATAGTGTTGTGGCTTTGTCTACAAAAGAAGCTGAGTACACAACCTTGTAAGGAAGCTAATTGGTTTCAAAGGTTATTGGAGAAGCTCGCACAAACAAGAGAAGATTCATTTGTTTTGTGACAGTCAGAGTGCTTTGTATATTGCAAAGAATCCAGTCTTTCATTCAAGAAAAAAGCATATAGGGGTACAATATCACTTTGTTCGTGAAGTAGTGGAACAAGGCAGTGTGGACTTATTGAAGGTACACACCAATGAGAACCTTGCAGACGTAATGACCAAGCCTATCACTACATACAAGTTTATATGGTGTAGATCTCCTTATGACTTAACAGAAATGTAATCAGCTTGAAGACGGCAAAATAGATTGGATGGTGTGGAAACTGATTGGTTCTCAATCAAGTTTTCAAGTAGGAGAATTATTAGTCAATGAATCATTACACCGAAATGTGAAATGATTTATGTTTATAAATAAAAATATAAACATAAATCATTACACCTTTCGGTGCAATGATTCATTAACTAACAAGGTGCAGATTCGAATTTGGATTTGGAATCTGACTTTTACACCCACGTGTTTATTATTAGATACAAGCAAACAAGTGGGTCCTACTTTTTACTCGCTTCGTTCTCAACTACGTCCGTCCGTTTTGTCATTATCAGAACCAGATTGGAGTCGAGATAATTAAAAAGGATTTTTTTTTTTTTTAAATCGGATTAGTCCTTATTGTTTGTTTGATGCAAAGAACTCTGAAACCAAACTTTTTAGATAATGCCCAACTTAAGCCCCATTTTAGTAACTTATGCCCGAAATCTTCATTTTGTTTTTCAATTCATATTCGCCATACTGAAAGAGACTTCACATGGACGATAAAAAAGATGGATTTGATGGAAATGGTTTTTAAAAAAATGTCCTTAAATAATATACTTGATTGCAGCCTTATCATCCTTCAAAATTATAATATCATGTTATATTTAATAGTCTCAAAATATAAAGTCATGGTCCCAAATATATTAGGGCCTACCCTATCTAATTGAAGTAATTATCATGCATATTAATAATTATTTTTTCTATTTTTGGATATATATGTCAAATGTCTTTGACCCTAACCTACCTTTGTACCTTTTGTAACAAAAAAAAAAAATGGTCCGATAACTTAAATTAAAATGCCACCTTTAATACCCCAAATGGGTCTCTTCCACTCAAGATCCTCTGCATGCGTGAATCTAGAGGTAAAAAGATTAATTTTAGATACTCTTTTATGATTATTTAGTCTGATTTGACTGTTTTTACTCTGTATTTTATTTTTTGGGGTATTTGTTGTTGTTTTTTAGCATTTCTATTATATATTTTTATTCATGTAATTTCTTTTTGGTTGGTGAGAATTGAGGGTGGAAAATTAAAAAAGGAAGAAATTGTTGCAGGAATGGATTTGCATCACATGACCCATTTTCCATTTTCGGTTGTTTAGTTTAGTCCTAGGAGTATGAAAAGATTCTAGCTTTATTGAGTACCAGCCAAAATGACTCTAGAAAGCTTGGTGTAGATTTGTGGATCACAGTGCGAATTTGGACTTTATATTTTGAATCTGTTTTTAGCTGAAATTTTAGGTAATTGAATTGGGTCTGTCTATTTAAGTTTTAACCATGAGATCTTAAAGATGCCGGCCTTGATTAGGTCATAAAGATTCTGTTCATATGCTTGGAGGCTGGGAACTGAAACATTTTTTTTTCAAGTCAGCCTCTTCGCAAAAAAAAAAAGAAGGTAAGATTGCGTACATTGAATCCTCCCCGGAGCTCACAGTAAGTGAAGCCTCGTACGCTGGACCATCTTTTTTAGTTCATCCATGTCGAAAAGCTTGTTAAAGGATGATGTTGTTGGGATTTAACATTTTGCGGGTGTTACTTGCCTTGCCTTTCAGTGTGTGGTCATGTGTATGTTTTGCATTGTCGTATTATTGACATTGTCTGACTAGGATCTTGATAAGAGTGTTTCATGCGATTTATGGAAAATAAATTATATAAAATTGTGGCATTGGTGTGTTGATTTGCTTGTTAAACACAGAAAAGATTGCATTTAGAACTTTCTCTTCAAT
>SKCR01024696.1:0-19979 GCA_019454045.1 Zanthoxylum bungeanum
AAATTGCCCTCGGACCAAATTTGGCCGTACATACACTATAAGAGCGAAGTTGAAAATCAACTTGGCAAGAAAATCAAAAGAATCCGGAGTGATACATGTGGTGAATACGTTTCACCATTCGGTGAATATTGTTCTGTGCACGGAATTATTCACGAAATCACTGCTCCTTATTCTCCTCAACAGAACGGAATTGCGGAGCGCAAAAACCGAACGTTGAAGGAAATGATGAACGCCATGTTGACGAGTTCGGGACTACCTCAGAACTTGTGGGGGGAAGCCTTACTTACCGCGAACTACGTTCTTAACAAACTTCATCACATAAGGTTGGACAAGACACCATATGAGTTGTGGAAATGTTTCGTACCTTCCTACAAATACCTAAAAGTGTGGGGGTGTCTTGCCAAAGTAATGGTTCATAAACCTAAGAAGGTTAGAATAAGACCCAAAACTGTTGATTGTATATTCATTGGATATGCTCGCAACAGTAGTGCGTATCGATTCTTGGTACATAAGTCGGAGATTCCTGACATCAATCCGAACATGATAATTGAGTCAAGGAATGTGACATTTTTTGAAGAGACGTTTCATTGCAAGGAAAGACAGAGAACATAGTCTCTCAAAAGAACAGTTGATACTGTCAAGGACAGTGATCATGGTGACCAAGAATCAGATCAACGTGTAAATGCTGAGACAATCGAGCCTAGGCGTAGCAAAAGAGCTAGAACGTCTAAGTCGTTTGGTCCCGATTTTCTGACATACTTGTTAGAAAACGAGCCTCAAAGCTATAAAGAAGTTATGGCTTCTCCGGAGGCGCCTCTTTGGAAAGAGGCTATTAACAGTGAGATTGATTCAATCCTACAGAACCATACTTGAGAGTTGGTTGATCTTTCGCCAGGTTGTAAGCCGCTGGGCTACAAATGGATATTCAAAAGGAAGATGAAAACGGATGGATCAATAGATAAGTACAATGCGAGATTTGTCATAAAAGGTTATAGACAAAATGAAGGCCTTGATTACTTTGACACATATTCACCAATGACTCGTATCACATCGATAAGAATGCTCATAGCCATATCAGCTATATTTGGTCTTGAAATACATCAAATGGATGTAAAGACGGCATTCTTGAATGATGAATTAGAAGAAGAGATTTACATTGAACAACCAGAAGAGTTTAGTGTTCCTGGACGAGAACAGAAGGTGTGCAAACTTGTTAAATCCTTGTACGGATTAAAACAAGCACCTAAACAATGACATGAGAAATTTGACAAAGAAATATTGTCAAGTGGATTCAAAACCAATGAGTGTGATAAGTGTGTGTACACTAAATCAACTCAAAAAGGATATGTCATTGTGTGTCTCTATGTAGAAGATATGCTGATAATTGGTAGTAATCATGAAATAATTCAGTCTACCAAAAACGTGCTATCCAGCAGATTTGATATGAAAGATATGGGAATAGCTGATGTGATTCTAGGAATTAAGATTTCCACGACATCAGACGAATATATATTATCTCAGACTCATTATATTGAGAAGATACTTGATAAATATATCAAAGGGGATCTAAATGTGGCTAGAACCCCAGTAGACCCAAATCTTCATCTATCAAAAAATAATGGCTCAAGCGTATCGCAATTAGAGTATTCGAGAATCATCGGAAGTCTGATGTATCTCACGAATTGCACACGACCTGATATCGCTCAAGCTGTGAACCGGCTTAGCAGATATACAAGTAATCCAAGACATAACCACTGGAAAGCCATAATAAGAGTTTTGAGGTATCTGAGAGAAACTTCAAAATATGGGCTATGTTACAAGAGATATCTTGCTGTACTAGAACGATACATCGATGCTAACTGGATATCTGATACGGTGGATTCCAAATCTACGAGTGAATTTATTTTCACACTTGGTAATGCAGCCGTGTCATGGAAATCCTCGAGGCAAATATGTATTGTCCGGTCTATTATGGAATCAGAGTTTATAGCGTTAGACAAAACAACGGAAGAAGCAGAATTGCTTAGAAACTTCCTGGAGGATATTCCTAGTTGGCCCAAACCGGTACCAGCGATTAGTATACATTGTGACAGCCAATCGGCTATTGGGAGAGCCCAAAATACAATGTATAATGGTAAGTCTCGACATATACGTCGGAGATTTAATACCATACGTCAACTGCTCTCAAGTGGCATAATAATGATCGATTATTTTAAGTCGAAGGAAAACCTAACGGATCCACTAACTAAAGGTTTACCTCGAGAGCAAGTTGAGAAATCATCGAGGGGAATGAGCTTGAAGCCTATAATCTAAGAATTGTCACTGTGGAAACCCAACCTAGCTGACTGGAGATCCCAAGATATAGGTTCAAAAGGGACAACAGAAACTTTGTGCAATTCAAAACAAGCACTGAAGAGTTTTGTACTATTTCCCATTCCGATAATGACACCGATTGCTGTCTGTCATTGGTTAAGATAAGCTAAGGCTTTTAATGATCACTATATTAGGATATGAGTCTTAATGAGGGTAAAGACATATTACCTCTTCATAGTAGATCACATATTTCAAGTAAGAAGTGAGGCTGCTTCCATGTGAACCTTTAAAGGCGGGTTACCCTAAAGTGCTTGATGAATCCAGGACCGTTGTTCAGGGCCGAAATGAACACAACCGTAGAACGGGAAAATGGTCGAATTAAAGCTTTGTGTTGGCAATTGTCTTGGTTTACACCAACGGCAGAACAGTTCAATACTATGGGTCACTGGTTTGCCAAGTAAATCCGATTGTCACTCACTAGGAAAGGTTCAAGGCGAAAACTACCTATTTCGATGCAGCTTTAGTTCATGATAACTCTCTCAAGTGTCTCCATGAATATTTGAAGAATTGTGGGGGATTGTTGGAATTCTTCTAAATATTCATTAAGGGTAATTTTGTCCTTTTGTAGCATGGATGCTTGTAGGGTACAACCTTTGGAGGGTTGCACCCCAACCCAATGGTGCCCTATTGGCACCCTTACATGCCTTATAAAAAGAGGCATTATATCATTACAAAGGACAAGGAAAATCCGAATTTTAGGGAGACATTTTGTTTTGTTTATTATTTTGGAGAGAGTTCCACAATTGATTCTCAGTTCGAATACTTGTTAAGGGAGTGCTTATTGGACAAGAAGGAACCAAGTTATCATGGGAGAACATTGCTAATTGAATCCGTAAAGCACCTGTGACGGGGCCAATAAGTTCTTAAGGACAGAGAGATCTCGACTTGGATTCGCCATCAAATTACACACTTTTCCAGGTTTTTTTGTAATTTCATGTTCTAAGGTTTTTGATAGTTTGGTTGGTATTGATCTGGTTAATTTGTTTGAAGCATGTATATATTATGCATATATATATATAATGTAATATCTATCTAGTTTTATAGCACAATTTTCCAGTGAAAGCATTTAGATCCCTTAACTTTATATTAAAATTCTTATAAATTAGTGTGAGACCTTAAATTAGTGGAACTGTCCAATAAATAGCTTTTTGCGAGATTCACAATTATTGATTGCTTAGGATTTAATTGCTCAATCCTTAGTTTAGAACGTAGGTGTACTTCTCGATTTTCTTTACGGCGGAATTTCCAACGTTAAAAAAAAATTACTAATTATCCAGCCATTTGATAAAATAAGAATATTGGACAGTCCCAACAATTCACAATTTTTTCTTCTCCAGCTACTAGCCTACTACGTGAAAACGAATTTTTTGACCGACAATTTTATTATAGTATAAGACACTGATAAAACAATAAGAAATAAAAATGTTTTTATCTAACTAAATTTATCTCGACAATTTTACAGCTGTAGTTGTATCATATAGTTCAAACAAAATGATCTTAAATAATGAATTTACCATTTACCCCAACGCACGTCTCATAGTCTGCTTTAAATGAACAAGTGGATAAGGATTTATATTTATTTTTAGTTAAAATTTCAAATTCATACCAAAGGTTTCAAATTCAAAATTATCCGAACTTTTCGCAAATCAAGTTTTAAAAAATTGAAAAAATTCCATCATGTGATGAGTATTGAGTAAGACTTGTTTAATATCTCAAATTAAAAAAGTATAATTATTTTATGTTAAAATATTGTGGTATTTTTTTAAATATTTTTAACGGTGAATAAAAACTAAAAATTATTTTTTTAAAAGAATGATTTTTTTATTATTAAATAAACATTAAAAAATTATATTTTGATCCCAAATCAAACTGAAATAGTGAGTGCCACTAAATCTATTTCATTTTACTATGACTATCATTGTATGACGTGACCAAGGGGTGTGGCTTGGTGGTGTATGGTCCAGTATCTCACATTGAGGTTCTGGGTTCGAATCCAGGGGTACACTTCTTGTAAGAGCCTGGGACAGCTGGTGGTTTTACCTGCGCCGCGGCCTAGAATGGGTAGTTTGGTGGCGGAGTTTCCATCATTTCCAAAAAAAAAAAAAAATCATTGGTATGACTTTTTTTAAATGAAGTTTCTTCTATAAGTCGATTTTTTATCTATAAAAAAATTTGATTATAATAAGAGTATTAATTAAAAATTATCTTATGAAATTAATGAAAAAAACCGTGAAATATAAAATAAGAATAATTTAGATAATTTAAAATCTAAAAAAAATTCTAAAATCTCTACTTTCAAAAATTCAAAATTTAAACTCATTTCAGTAGAGAGAAAAAAAAAAGAAAAAAAAAAAACAAGTTTCATCAATAAACAATTTAACTCGAAACAGCTAAGAAACTTTCAACCTGTCTTTATGCACTTTAATAATTGAAGGAAGATATAAGCTTTATATAAATTGTATGTGTGTGTAGCGAGCAGATGTAGTAGTGATACTGATAAGTGACAGGCAGTGAACAGAACAAAATCCAGAAACAGTGCTTGTTTCAGAGTAGCAGCAGATCACAGAAGAAGCTCAAAAATTTCCCTCCAAATGGAAACTAGCTCAGTTTCCAAGCTACTAACATGGCTCTTTATGGCAATGGCATTGTTGTTAATAATGGGCACTGAAGTGATTCAGTGCAGTGTCACCTACGATAAGAAGGCCATTATCATCAATGGCCAAAGAAGAATCCTCATCTCCGGTTCCATTCACTATCCCAGAAGCACCCCTGAAGTACTTGCTTCATATTTTCATCTTGTTTTTATTCTATTTTTAGTCATATTTACAGAATTTATTCGTTTATTGTAGATGTGGGAAGATCTTATAAGGAAAGCTAAAGATGGAGGTTTAGATGTTATTGACACTTATGTTTTTTGGAATGTTCATGAAACCTCTCCTGGCAATGTACTCTACTGGATCTCTATTAATTTTTATTTTTATTATTTTTTAGTTTATTATACTCTATTTTCTATTTTGGTATTTATTTTCGGGTATTTTTTTTTATTTTTCTAGTATAACTTTGAGGGGAGATTCGACTTGGTACGGTTCATTAAGACAATACAGAGAGCAGGGCTGTATGCACATCTACGCATTGGACCTTATGTTTGTGCTGAGTGGAATTTCGGGTACTTTATTTATATCTATATATATATTTTGTAGAACAATTATTATTGTTATTTTTGGCTGGAAATTTTGTTTTTGTATTTATTGGAGTTAATATTTTGTTTGACTTTTTTCACTTTGTTTTGTGCAGAGGATTTCCTGTCTGGTTGAAGTTTGTTCCTGGTATCAGCTTTAGAACTAATAATGGACCATTCAAGGTTAATCTCTTTCACTTTTATTTGCTGTTTTGGGGGAAAAAACTGAAAATTGATAGAAAAATTGGGGAGGTTGAAAATGCTGTTTGGATTTAATACTTGTATACATTATATTCATTTTACTGTTTTGAAGGCGGCAATGCAAGGATTTACCCAGAAAATCGTCCAGATGATGAAGAATGAAAAATTATTCGCGTCACAAGGTGGCCCCATCATCCTCTCTCAGGTATGGGTTCTTGATATGTGGCATTTTAGATTTTTAGTATGAGATGAATCATGTTTTTCCCTTGATGTATATACGTTTGCTTTGAAAAGCTAATATTTTTTTATTCTTAAAAAGAGATGAAACTTGGAATAGAGAAGGCAATTGGTGGTTGATGCCTCTAACATGGAATATGAACTAATTAGTGGTTGATGCCTCTAATATGGAATATGAACTAATTAGTAATCTATAGTATGTTTCTTTTCTTATGCTAATTTTGATTATTTAGATTGAGAATGAGTATGGAGCAGAGAGTCAGGCGCTTGGAGCTGCCGGTCATGCATACATGAATTGGGCTGCAAAGATGGCTGTTGGTTTGGACACGGGAGTCCCATGGGTGATGTGCAAGGAAGATGATGCCCCTGACCCCGTGGTTAGCTTTCTTCATTGAGTCTGTCTCAGTTGTATGTTATTTACTTCAAAAATTGGCTTGTACGGGGTCTAGAAACTTTTCTTACAAGGGAAATTCTGTGTTTCGCTCTCTCCAAATCTTGGCAACAGATAAATGCTTGTAACGGCTTTTACTGCGATGCTTTCTCTCCCAACAAACCTTACAAGCCTAGGTTGTGGACGGAGGCTTGGAGTGGCTGGTAAATGTTAGTTTAACTTACAACTTTGCAGTTGCCTATGTGAATTCAAATTACTCTTCTGATTTGGTTATTCCTTTTTACCATATTGAAAAGGTTTACAGAATTTGGTGGAGCTGTTCATAGACGACCTGTTCAGGATTTGGCATTTGCAGTTGCTCGTTTTATACAAAAGGGCGGCTCATTTTTTAATTACTACATGGTTGGTTAACTTGCCTGTTTTATCTCTCTTGTTAAAAGGACTTATTGCTGCTAGCATTAAATTCAACTTCATAGTGTATGGCATATGACTTATGACAGTATCACGGAGGAACAAACTTTGGGCGCACTGCTGGTGGCCCTTTCATTACAACCAGTTATGACTATGATGCTCCACTGGATGAATATGGTAAGAATCAAAACTCATTCCTTGTGTGTTTGATGTCTTATAATATTTTGGATGTTCTCAAAATATTCACAATTTTGGCTTGCACAATCAGCTTTTGGAATAAGATTCACGATCCAAATATTATCTGGATCATGAATTTGAATCAGGGATCTACAATTTGCAAATAACCACTATGCCATTTACAGGTTTGATGAGGCAGCCTAAATATGGTCATCTTAAGGAGCTTCACAAGGCTATTAAGCTATGTGAACATGCTTTAGTTTCTTCAGATCCTACTATGACTTCATTGGGAACCTATGAGCAGGTCAGCCACACAGCAATTTCTGACACCAGTAACAATTTATTTATTTAATTTTTTTCGATAGAAAGACTATCATAACCTAGGACCAGCCTTCCATGAGGAGATGCTGAATTCAATTTGGTCATCTTTCAGGCTCATGTATTCTCTACAGGGCACGGAAATTGTGCAGCTTTTCTTTCAAATTACCATCAAAATTCTGCTGCTAGGGTGACATTTAATGGCAGACATTATAATTTGCCTCCTTGGTCCATAAGCATTCTTCCTGATTGCAAGAACGTGGTATTTAACACTGCCAAGGTAAGTATAGTTTCAGGCTTTCTGCTGGCTATCCATTTCAAAAGTTATTCTCAAAAGCATATTCTCTGCAGCAAAAATTTGGTTTTCTTCTTAATTTCTGACCATGTCATTGCTATTGTCGCCTCGTACGCATTTAGGTTGCAGTTCAAAACGTACGGATGCATATGTTGCCAACTGGTTCGAAGTTGTTTTCATGGGAAACTTATGATGAAGATATTTCCTCTCTGGGTGAAAGTTCAACAATGACAGCTGTTGGACTCTTGGAACAGATAAATGTCACTAGAGATAACAGTGACTATCTATGGTACATGACCAGGTAAGCCTAGTGCATTATGAAATCCTCTCCTTTCCTATTTCCTGATTTCCGAAAGGAACTTGGTTCCACAATAAAATATAAAATGTTGTTGGATACAAATACATCTCTGATGCATGTGTTTCCAGCTAGCAATCTTATATTTGGCACTGTAATTCTAACTTTTGTGGTTTTCTTTTCATCCTAGTGTTGAAATTAGTTCATCCGAATCATTTCTGCGAGGAGGCCAAAAGCCCACTCTCACTGTGGAATCAGCTGGTCATGCAGTTCATGTCTTCATCAATGGGCAGTTTTCAGGTTTGTTTTCGGACTTCATTTTCCTCAAGCAATTGAGTTGGATTGTGTTTTGTTATATAGTTAGCCCTTCACAATTGTCCTATCTCTTTGTGGCCCAAAAAAATGATTCCACGTCCAATGATATTGTTTTATCTAAAATAACAGGGTCAGCATTTGGGACCAGGGAGAACAGAAGGTTCACTTTTTCGGGACCAGCCAACCTACGTGCTGGAATGAATAAGATTGCACTCCTCAGCATAGCCGTTGGATTACCTGTTAGTTTCCTGACCAATTTTCTAAATGCATTCAATTGTATCAGTTCCATTATGTCAAATTGCAACTTGACTCTCTCCATTCCTTTACTCTTTGGTTCTGTTAGCATGGGATGCAACTGAATCATAAAATATATATACATTATATAAGTTTGTGGTGCTATTGTAGAATGTTGGATTGCATTATGAGACATGGGAAACAGGAATTCGGGGTGCAGTTATGCTTCATGGTCTAGACCATGGAAACAAAGACTTAACATGGCAGAAGTGGTCATACCAGGTCAGGAAATATGCGTATATGTTTGTAGTTCAGTTTTGGTTTTGCCGTAGCAATGCCAAAAAAATTGAGTTTTTCATGGATAGGTTGGCTTAAAAGGGGAGGCAATGAATTTGGTATCACCAAATGAAGCCTCGTCTGTTGGTTGGACACGAGGATCACTAGCTGTTCAAGGCCAGCAACCTTTGAAATGGTACAAGGTAAAAAAGAACTTTGAAACTGAACAGTTTAAACAATTATAACAAAACTAGCTTTGGTCTTTAGCCAGCTTGGGATGTGCAGGCATATTTCGATGCACCTACAGGAAATGAGCCCCTGGGTTTGGACTTGCGAAGTATGGGCAAGGGTCAAGTTTGGATCAATGGGCAGAGCATAGGGAGATATTGGATGGCTTATGCAAAGGGTGACTGCAGTGCTTGTAGTTATGCTGGGACATTCCGCCCTCCAAAGTGCCAACGTGGCTGTGGCCGACCAACCCAACGATGGTATTACATTATGAACATTGCGCTGTGATATTTGGACCCTAACAATCTAAATGGGCCTTGTTCAAATAAAATTTTGGATCTTGCAGGTATCATGTTCCAAGGTCCTGGCTAAAGCCTACGAAAAATTCGTTGGTAGTTTTCGAAGAACTTGGTGGTGATGCATCAAGGATATCTCTTGGTAAGAGATCGGTGATTGGAGTCTGTGCTGATGCACATGAACACCATCCCACCATTGAAAACTATGATACAGAGAATGAGAGCCACACTAATTCAACTGGCAATGCCAAAGTTCATCTGCAGTGTGCACCAGGCCAATCTATTACAATTATTGAATTCGCAAGTTTTGGAACTCCTTCAGGAACTTGTGGAAGTTTTCAGAAAGGAACTTGCCATGCTCCAAACTCTCATGCCGTTTTAGAGAAGGCACTTCCTTAACTATCTTCGTTCTATTTTTTCGATTTCCAGCATCTGGTTGCATTTCATGCAAACATGGGAAATAGAAACAGTTATGAATATAATTATACTGATGCTCCTTTGGAAAATTTTCATCCTCGACAGGAATGCATAGGGCGGGAGAGCTGTTCTGTTTCCATATCAAATGGTGTTTTCGGGACAGACCCATGTCCTAATGTGTTGAAGAGGTTATCTGTCCAAGCTATTTGTTCGACAGCTGATGCAACCACTCAATCCTGATTCAAGGTATCAAATGAATCTGACGCAGCATTCCTACATCAGTTTCTCTTCAAGGCAACATTGGAAAACTTCTTATTACCACCAAAAGCTCCAGGATGAACAACAAGCAAGAGAACGAACGGTATACTTCTACAAAAGCTTTCAATAAATATGATCATTTGAATAACATACCACCATTATTTACAAGTTATATCCACTGGTATTAGATTTAGGCCCCATCGAAAGTATTTCTGGATAATATGTTTCCGTAAGGAGGTGAGGTTTGCACTGCAATGCCACTCCAATATAGTAATTTATATTTTGCTAAGCTTCAAATAATTAGTATTCAAATTACTATGAATTAAGTGATTATTGTGTAAAGGGTTATTGATTGAATTTAAGCTATATTTTCAGAAGTTCCTGTTACAAATTTGATTTGCTGATGCAAAAATATGCAATAGAAATCAACTTTTAATCTAAGTGTATTAAAAAAAAACTGACATTTATTCATAAATAGCTATTAAAAATTGTACTATAGGCAAATAAACTATACATAAAAGACAGATGGGAGTAATTTATCATCCATGATGAATCAATCAATCAAGCATTAGCAGTAGTTGCATTCTCAGCAGTTGTTGCGTGCTTTCCAATGGCGAGCAGCAGCTCATCTTTCTTTGCTCCCACTATCCTGTCCAAGGATTTGCCTTCTTTCATCAATACTATGGTCGGCATGGCTTCCACAGCCCAATCCTCAGCAACAGACTGCAAAATAATAATAATAACAAATTAATTGGAAGTTGAACGCTATTCAACTTTAGTATTAAGATATAAAGGACAGAGGAATAGTAAAATATTATTTTGAAATAATGTTATTTGTATTGTAGTGCTCCCTCAATACCGAAATGTATAATCATATAACATTTTTGTTTGCTATAAGTTTAGAATTAAAATATAATATTTTGAAAATTATAATAAAATATTATTTTGCCTTGAATAGTAAAATATGAAAAACCCATTAATCAATCATCTAATGAATGTGTTAGTATAAAAATGTCATAACAGATTGGCTAGCTGTGATTTGCTTACACTCAATTCATCCACATCCACCTTCAAGAATATGACACCTGGCATCTTCTTCGCCAAATCATTCAAAATGGGAGCAATAAACTTGCATGGCCCGCACCAAGAAGCCGCAAAGTCCACCACTATCTGTAAAATAAACAAAGGGTATGTATGTATGCATGTAAATTGCAATTGCTCTCACAAAAATAACCAAACCAGAGGAGAATAATAAACGAAGTGGGGGCAAAAAAAAATACCAGTTTCTTGGACTCAATGCCCTTTTGGAGCTGCTCGTTCCACGACTCAATTGTGTGGCAGCTGATCACTTGTCCCTCGTCGGCCATCTTATTATCACAAGCTAATTAGTTGTCTCTTCTGATGTTTTTTTTTTTTATATATATATTGTTTCTGTGTTTTTGTACAAAGTTGGACCCCTCTCTCTCTCTATTTATATAAATAGCGAACAGAACACCGAATGTGCAATTTGGTGTCTTTCGATACGAAGAAGGTTCGAGAAATACGTGACGCATTCTCATATGTCAGCTATGTAATTTGTTTCCGTGTGAACGCACTGAATTTCGAAGAACAAACGGTCGCTTGTATTGTCTGCACGCGGCGCATGCGCGCTACTGAAGGATACGAAACTGTGATGTCATTGTTGACGATGAGATTGACGTGAGAGAAATGTAGGGATGATGTGATATAATTATTTATTAATATTTTGATATATATATGAAATTAATTAAGTAGAGGAAAAATAATTATTGATTAATATATAATTTGTATTTACTGGATGAATTAATTGAGAAAATGTTATATAAGTTTTTCTCACATTTGAACGGAGACGACGCCGCCGAAAGAATATTGACTTCTTAATGGGTTGAAACGAAGAAGAGTATATGCTTTTAAATGGCCCAAATAGGTCAATAATGTTTCAAATAATATGGGTCGAGGCCCAGTGGCTCAAAAGTAGTTGATTTCGACATTTTTTCTCTATCTACTAAGTTCATTAATTCCTCTAAAATTTGATTTAAATACAGATATTTTTCATCCCAATCATCTCTCTTGTAAATATAAGATTGTCAATATAAGAAATACAAATGTTATGTCTATAGTTAAATCTGTTGTGGAAATAATGTAGTTTAGTGAGAGTAAGAGAGAGATATGATGTAAGAGTTTGAGACAGTTCGGGATTTTACCTACTCCACTTAAGTTTGAAATGGATGATTTAATGGCGGGATTTCCAACGATTTAAAAAAAAAAAAAAAAAAAAAAGAGAGACAGAGAGTTTATAATAGGGTTGCATAATTCCGTAATATTATTATAACTTTGTCAATTAAGGTTATATTACTTATTTAAATATTACCCCCTAAACCCTTATTTTTTAGAAATTTGTTGGGGGGTTTTAGTAAAGAGATAAGCGGAGAAAAGGCATAAACCTTAAAGAACTCGACCTAATACAAATAAGTTGGGGACGCATCTCTAGCACCTAGGGACATTAATCACGTCCAAGCAATACTTGGAACTTTTATGCAATAATGGCCATCGTCAACATATTTGAAGTACATACCAAAAAATTCACATGCTGTATAACAAACTCTCTTATTTTGTGAAACCTCACATCAATATGTTTGATGTTCGCATGATATACGTTTTTCTTTGTTAAACTGCAAAGCAATATTCTCTCAGGAATATTTTTTTTTTTTTTTTTTTTTTGGAAACGATGGAAATCCCACCACCAAACCACCCATAGCCGCGGCGCAAGTAAAACCACCGGCTGTCCCAGGCTCTTATAAGAAATGCACCCCCTGGATTCGAACCCAAAACCTCAAGGTGAGATCCTGGACCCTACACCACCAAGCCACACCCCTTGGGGACTTCTCTCAGGAATATGATATAAGCATATTACTAATATTTGGGAATCAATAAAATTATAGGTATAAAAAAAAAAGGTAAATACACTACATCCGAAAATGTTTCTATAGCAATCGTAATGTACCCTGATTCAATCGCAGATAGTGCAACCAAGGATTGTACCACATGCCTCTAGTAAAATAGGTTTAAAATATGAATACACAGCCTGTTATATATCATACAACTTAAGAGTTCATTATACTGTCCACCAACATAATCCCAAATATTTGAAAATCCACTCTCATTGGATTTGCGATAAACTTACTCAATATACTACTGTATAAGCTAAATCCAATTGGTACAGACCATTTCAAACATCAAATATCATTTTACACTAACATATGGTATATTTGACATGCATTTTTTTTTTTCCTGTCTTTAGACAATTAAATATAAATTAGTTTATAAATCAACGGTATACTCACTGACTAGTCAACAGTGTACTTCAAGGACCTCAAGCCCACTTCCCTAAACTATACTGATCTACTTCCACAACCTAACAAAAATCCAAACCTCATAACAAATTATTGAATGTGTCACTCATTTTTAACAATTTGTAACAAGTTCAATACCAAAGATTTGTCTGTGGAATTAGAAAATGATGATTTGGCCATGCACAACCACAACTACCACCAATTCATAGAAGTGACTCCTCAGTAGGATCAAACGTGCCTCAAAATATCCAGATAACCCAATTCCCACGTGGCAAAATATCAAACCACATCCCAAAATTCTTCTCCAAAATATTATCCACATCTCTTTGGCCTCAACTTAGCAAATATCAGTTGTCAATCATTCAAACTCTACAGTCAAATCATTTCACTCTTCACTGTTATGGCAATCAACAATTGTTTGTTCCTTGTTTGTGTTAAAATTCATTGAACTCAAAAAAAAAAAAAAAAAAAAAAAAAATAAAGAAAGAAAGAAAGAGTTGCAAAAATGGCTCTCCCTCAGCTCCTTCACTCACCTTCTACTTCGTTACTTTCCTTAAACCCCAACACTTTTTTAAATCTTAAATCATTCAAATCCTCATCCACTATTTTTCACCGCCGTAAAAAACTTAATTACCTCGGCTGCTCAGCTTCTTCATTCCCCGAAAAGCATCACACGAATTCCCCTAAACAAGACGACGTCGTCGAGCTCCCGATTTTCCCGCTCCCACTCGTCCTTTTCCCTCGCGGCATCCTCCCTCTCCAGATCTTCGAGTTCCGTTACCGCATTATGATGCACACTCTCCTCCAAACCGACCTCCGCTTCGGCGTCATCTACTCCGACGCCGTTTCCGGCACAGCCGAAGTCGGCTGCGTCGGCGAAATCGTCAAGCACGAGCGGTTAGCCGACGATCGGTTCTTCCTCATATGTAAAGGACAGGAGAGATTCCGCGTCACGAGTGTCGTCCGTACGAAGCCGTATATTGTCGCGGAGGTGACGTGGCTGGAGGACAGGCCGTCGGGGGATGATGATTTAGACGCGTTGGCGAATGACGTGGAGGTTTATATGAAGGACGTGATTCGATTATCTAATCGTTTGGATGGAAAGCCAGAGAAAGAGGTTATGGATCTGCGGAGGAATCTATTTCCGACGCCGTTTTCGTTTTTTGTTGGTAGCACTTTTGAAGGTGCTCTTAGAGAGCAACAAGCGTTGCTTGAGTTAGAAGATACGGCGGCGAGGCTCAAGAGGGAGAAGGAAACTTTGAAGAACACGCTTAATTACTTGACTGCTGCTTCAGCTGTTAAAGATGTGTTTCCTTCGTCAAGTTAGTGACGAATTTTATAGGTATTAATTTTAAATGCTTGCTTTTGTTTTTGTTCTATTGCATGATTTATACAGGGGACGAGTTGCCAAGTTGTAAATTTTTCGATATGCAAAATCTTTTAGTAATTACTAATTAGATGTTCATAAACTGGTTGAAATTATATATGGGTTATTTCTTTACTCAAGTTTAGTTGTTCTTATTTCCTGAACTTGAATGAAATTGAAATGAGATTCTACATATTACTTGGAGATGCATGTGGAACATATTTGATGTTAATTTCAGTCAACTGGTAACATTTTATGATCAACATTGTAGGATCCTTAATGTTTCATCTGCATTTGTATGTGCATGTTATGTGTATTAGAGGATTGGCAGTTTAATAGACAATTATTTTGGCTAGAATTTTTTGAGTTGATCTCTAAATTCAAGTTTTCGTCTCTGCTCTGTTCAATGAATTAGGATCCAATATTGAGTTAATTTTGTGCTTAACACTGGATCAACAATGAAGAGATAAGTGGAGCCCAACACTCACTCGAGTCCACGTCAGATAAAGCATGACAATTGATTTAATTCTTAGTACAATCTTAATTGAGAAATGAATCCTCATTCCTGTTCAATAGAACCCTTGATAAGAGATTGATTGTGTTGATCGGATGATTGTAAAAAATCTTGTCTCAGAATATGCTTGTGGTCATGCCTGAGCCAATTGAGCCCTAATTCTTTGTTTGCTCAAGACAATATGATTACTATGTACTAATTTAGCAATCAACTATTTTAAAAGGTTATTGAATCATGTCCCAGAACTATGTGAAGGGCGTGTTTCATCATTTAGGGTGCAACGTTTTCTTTCATTACCCACTCATTGTTCTGATTATGCATGGTTGACGCCTTCAAACTGCCAAGAAGTTATTCTTATTGCTTTACATTATTGAATTTGTCTAACTTATAATTTATTTATAAATGATCGTTTCTCATCATTAGTGCCCTAAACAGTAGTTAGGTTATTGAGGATGATGAAATGTTACCATTTCTTTTTTGGCTGAGTTTAGTAGAAATTAACTTATAAGTTGTGGAATAACTACTAGAGTATAAATTAATATTAAAGTTAGTGTAGAAAAATAATCTTATATTTATTCAATTCGATTTTGTGAGAGTATAAGTTAATGTTGATTATGTGTTTAGAACATATTTTAATCACTAATGTATATATTAGCATATAAGCTAACCAAATTCAATACCAAACGGTGATTTAGTGTCGTTTGTATACAGTTGTAACTTGTAAGGACGGTTCTTTTTCTAAGAGCCATCCATCTTTGTAATATGGTATGGAACTTGGTCCCATTTGTTTTTTTCCCCTCTTTTGTTTCCTTGCAATTAAATTATTTATTTACCCATCCCCAAAATCATATATATATAATATATATTTAATTTGTTTAATTAATTAATTATTTATTTATTTTATAAATTAATTTTTTTGTAAAAAATATTTTTTTCTCTTTTATTTGTTTAATAAATATTACAATTTATTTATTTATTATTATTTTTTGTGTTTATTTATTTATTTAATTTTTTGATTCTTTTTTAAATTATTTAACACTATTTATATATAATAGGAAATATTTTATTGTATGTTAGCAATTTTTTTTAAAAGGAAGAGTACAAGTAATAATATAAAAAAATACACTTAAAAATATAAAAACACATTCTAATTTATGTTGCCCCCAAAGTCTTCTCATGACGCACTTGGTGATATACCCAATATTTCGTACCATAATTGATTACAAATCTTATAACAAGTGGCACATCTTTCAGCTTCGTACGATGAATATTTACACCGCCTCGTTGGGATGAATGATATATGATAATGAGAGTGTAAGAAAACTTACACGAAATATCTGCCAACATTGTCCCCAATGGGTGTGACTTGGTGGTGTAGAGCTCATGATCTCACCTTGAGGTTCTGGGTTAGAATTCAGGGAGTGCGTTTCTTCTAAGAGCCCGGGAGAGTGAGGGTTTTACCTGCTCCGCTTAACCCCGAAAGGGGTGGTTTGGCGGCGGGGTTTCAAATTATTCAAAAAAAAAAGTGTCTGACAACATGAACAATATCTATTTCTTGACGTTCTTGGTTTGAAACTGTATGTGACCTTAATGGCAAGTGAGTATAACAACTCACCGTGATAAATTGAATGAATAAATTGTTATATTTACCAATTAGGGAATTTGGTGCTATAATTTTTTTTATTGTGTTTACTCTTTAAAGTTAAATTGCAAAAGTTAGAAGTGTTGGATCCAATTGAAAGAATTGTGTTGCAACTATCGTATTATTCTTTGGGTGTAATCAGCAAGTGAGTATAACAATTTCAAACATTTTTTTTTTTGATGACCTGGAAATCACCTGGGCCGGACCCTTCGAACCCAACCCATATGCGTAAACCGGGGGCCCAATATGCAGCCCCAAACGTACTGCACCAGGATAAGTCAACGGTGTAGCATAATCGGGGAGTCGAACCTTGGTCCCGGAGAACCAAAGGCACGACCCACACCACCCCACTACGGCCCCTGAAGGCCATTTCAAACATTCTCACTAAAGCAAAATTCTCTACTTTCAAAATAAATAATGAATATGTATAAAAAATGTATAAGATTTATTAAACAAATGAAAGAGAATAAATATATAAATAATATTAAATAAGTAAAAGAGATTTAAAATATAAATATAAAAAGTATTTAAGATAAAATAAAATAAAATAATTAAATCAAAAAGTAAAATAAAATAAATAAATAATTAAATTAAAAATAAAATAAAATAAGGAAAAAAATTAATGAAATAAAAAAGTAAAATAAAGTAAAAGTAAATTAAAAAAATAAAATGGAACGAAAATAAAGGGAAATTACAAATAAAAGAAAAAAAAAATTGGAAAGAAAATAAAAGAGAAGAGGGAGGGCATTATCGGAAAGAAATTTGGAGAGAATGGGTTGGGGGTGAATATGTAAGGGGAGGTGAGAAAAGAAATTTTCGATTATGAACATGAGAAAGGACAAAAAAGAATTCCACCCTTTAAAGCATGTCAACGCTGCATTATCCATAATATGAACAAAAGCCCAAAGAACCGTTCTTTGAGTACACCATCCACTTTTATCAACAAATCTCAACACAATAGACATTTGCTCCTTCTTAGACTCATCTCTAGTTTCATCAACAATTAAACAAAATTTAGCATCACCAATTTCTTCTTGAATATAATTGTTTACTTTAGTCGAAATTACTTGTAAAATTTCAATCATGATGGAAATTACTTGAACCATAATGCTTGAAAATTTAGTTGATGCTTTTCCCCAGATTTTGGATATTTTGAAAGAAAGCATTGATATGGACCAGCTTTAATATAAACTCTCCTAATTTCATTATGCATGTCAGTAGGATACTCCCAAATATGTTGTTTGCTCTAACAAATTAATATCAAAACTCCCATCGACTTCAATTCTTTGAGATTTAGTAGGAGGATTATCAGAAATCAAAACATGATATATACAATTAATACAAGTATTTGACTCTGACTGCTCACTAACATTTGATGCTTTCACATTCTTCCTTTTGAAAAAAGCATTAATTGTATATTATTTTTCATCTATAAAAAAAAAAATGCATAAACACACACACATATATATATTCTATAAAGATCAAAATGCAACCAATTAAATTAAACAAAATGAGTTTCTAACATATATTCGAAAATATAATTAAAAATAAAAATTATTTAAACATACAAACAACATGATTCATATAAAAATTAAAATAGATCACCACCGAGACCATATGTGAGCCCCACATAGACTCATTGGCATACATACCTTTAACATGTGAAGGTTTTGCAATACAATCATTCCACTAATAGCTTAATTATACTTTATCTATACTAAGTCTTAATTACTTAATTACACAAACATTTTCTAGTTACCCATAAATTTAATTATCCCAATATGGAACAATGTATTTGTGTAAAAATTTAAGATAAAGAGAGCAATTTTTATTGAAGATATAGAGAGCACCTTCTTGGATTATCTCGGAAATTCAAAATACGATTAGAATATTTTGAATCTATACATGATTTAATTTAGGTCTCGAACCAAAAATGATTGTAGTTCACAGGGTGACTAAGTTAGCTTGTGATTGTCATAGAGATGATGTTGGTTTTTGGAAGGGAAACATTCCTTCCTTCATATCATGTAATCTCTGGTCGGTTTAATATAATTTCCTTTTTGATAAAAAAAAAAAAAAGAGAGAGAGAGAGAGCTGCTCTCGGGTTGTGTAGAGAGTGTTTTATTCATGGCTGAATATTAAAATTATTGGGCTTTTTTTCAAATCACATGACTAAATATTTAAGATTATTGGGCCTTTTTTTTAATTTTTTTTTTATAATCACACTCACAAGCTGCTGGATATTTAAATTTTTTAAAGTTTGTTTTTTTTTTTTGTAAAGACTTTATAGTTAGGAAGGATAAAATCTATTTATTTTTAAAAATTAATAAATATAACAGATAAATTATAAGTTTTTTTTTTGATAAAAAATATAATAAATTATATGATAGTTAGCTGGAGTTTGGGATGAGATTATATCGTCTCCTTGGCTTGTTCCTTTCTTCCGAGTTTCAGATACAAAATATATAATTTTATTTACGAGAAATAACCAAAAGCTTCGAAAGCCCTTCGCTTCTGATCATCTGCCACCCACATACCATTTTTGCAGAGACAATAACGAGAGCCAAAAACAGAAACCGCCACCTGCAAATATCTTTCGTTTTAGGAAAATTAAAAAAAAAAAAAACTTGCTTTCAATAATGGACGTTGATCCTCGTCAATACGAACATATTGTAAGTTGTTCTTTTTTTCAAGCATAATGTTATGAAATGATTAAAATTTGGGTCAAACTGTTGATTTTTTTACTAATTTTAGTAATGTTTGTTTAATTACAAATAAAAAATAATAATTATAATTTTTTTTCCTGGTTAATGATTGAAAGTTGAAACCCTACTTTTGTTTTTATTGTTTTGCTTCAAATACTCTTTATATTTTATTCGTTCTTGTGAAAGTAGAGCTAGGACCATTTTTTTAGTTTTATTTTGTGAAGTATTTGAAGCTATGTAGAGTGAGTTGAGACAATAATTTCAGTAATTTGTAATTCTAAAATTAGCGTATTGTGCCATAGAGTAGATGAACTAGGAAGTGCGTTTCTTGTAAGACCCTGGACAACGGGGTTTTAACTGCTCCGCTTAAATCGGAAGGGGTGGTTTGGCGGGAGGTTTTCCAACGATTTCAAAAACAAATATTGTGCCATAGAGTAGATGAACTAGGAAGATACTCAAGAACAGAAGCTGTGGCAGACAT
>SKCR01024697.1:0-19912 GCA_019454045.1 Zanthoxylum bungeanum
CGTTTCCAGTGACCCCTCTTGCCGCAGTTGAGGCAGATGTCGCGAGATTTGTCCTTTGGCTTCCTAGAAGCCACTGTCAACTTGTCTTTGCCCTTCTTCTTGAAATTCTTCCTTCCTCGCACCTCCAATTGCCTTGGGCCCAGCCCTTGGCGCATGAGAGGTCGATGCAAAATGCGCCTCGCGCTTGCTCCCCTTTAGGAGTTCCCTTTCGGACTCCTTCAACACGGACAACAACTCTCCGAGAGTGTCGTCAGTATCCATCAACTTATAGTTGACGATGATTTGTTTCCAAGTATCGGGCAGCGATTGTAATATCATATCAATCGTCAGCTCTGCCTCCAAGACAATGCCCATATTGGCTAACTCATCTATGTCAGCGATCATTTGAGTCCCGTGGGCCTCAACTGATGCGCCGTCTGTCATCCGGGAGCGGAAGAGTTTTCCTTACTAGCTCGTACCTCTTCATCCGCTTGTTAGTGCGGTGAATATCACGCAATCTTGCCATCATGTTATAGGGATCCAAGTCCCTGTTTTGGCGTCTGAAATGCTGGGTCATTGCAGCTAGCATAACTGACTGAGCTTGGTCACAATCGTCACTATGAGTCTTCCATAACTCTAGCTCCAGTGGCTCAGTGGGTTTAGGCGGGAGAGGCCTCTGAATAGTATACAGTACCCTCTCAGCCCCAAGCACTATCTTGAGGTTCATTTCCCAGTCGCAAAGTTTGTCCCTTTGAAGACATTATCGCCCATGATTATGTCGCGGATATTACCTTTGCCAGTCATCTTGACAACTATAGTCCAACTATAAAGTCAACGATGTTATGGGTACAGTCAAACTGTTACAAGTAAAATAACAATATATTAGTCCACAACTAATTATTAAAATATTGACGAAAGAAATAATTTTGAAAGACGAGTAAGGCTAATTATCTGAACGAATAGCAATTCAATAATAGCCTCCCACTATTTTCTTCAAGTCTCTAACTCTGTAGAGAACTCAGGAAATCGCATTTCCTCGCGGGCTAGGATCCCGTTAAATAACATACAACCCTGACTTTGGCCAATAAAAATTGCATGCTATTTAACTTAGGTAGATCTCTGATCAATAATTGGATCTCATCCAATTCCTAGATCCGGTTAGGTGGACATCCAAGTCCGAAACATACGTATAATGTCAATGTATCCGATACATTTTCCTAACCCTATCCTCCGAATCATCTAGGCCATGGCTTTGGCCAAAACAAACCTAATGATTCCAGTTAAGCGGGACCCATTGACGAGGAAAGTTTCGTAATCAATGTCATTGGACAAAAAGTGACCTTGACTTTGGCCAATAAAAATCACGATTTGGACAAGACAACCGATATGCACCAAAACTCTCATGATTCAAGTACATCCTTGATTGACAAAGGTCTTGACTTTGGTAAAAAACACCAATGCCAATTTCGGATCTTGAACAAGAATCATTCATGGAAGGATATTCGCTTAATATAAATTGAGGGATTTTCGCGTAATTGGCAACCAATTTATTTATCTTTGTTAGGTCTCATCATCATACACCCTTAAGCATGCTTCTAAAACATCATAAAGCGCGTAAAGTAAATTAATAGTGATTGCGGATGGATTATAAACAACTTGTTCCTAGAACAAATCACTCCACTCCCTTTCTCTCTCCCCGCTAGCACTATTCTACTACTACTACCCAATTACATAATACAATAAGAGAACCTCATTTACATTGAGGGGAATTAGGTGAGAAGAGAATACAAAGAGATAAAGAGATAAGGCTGGACACGCAGGTCCAATTTTATAAATTCCAAATTTACAATAATTTCTAAAATTAACCCTTTCCCTTCTAATATCCATCCGATATACACTATTCATTCATCACATACATATATTCAAACAAGACATGCTTTTACAACCAATCTAATCCAATTAATTAGTCTTTGTTTAAGTGATCATCCAATGTTCAAACAACGGTTTGATTTTGCGCGAGTCCTACTCGATTGAGAATAAGTACATAAGGTACGAATTCGCGAATTATATCGAACTACTTATTAAATCTGATTCAATACGTATTCAATACTAATTCATTTTTACTAATAATTCCAAATTAAATGTTTACACTTTTAATGTGCTTTAAAGACTTAGATTCTAAATCTAATCTTATTGGGCCTCAAAGCCCAACTAACATCCAATGTTAAATTTAATTCAAGTCAAATGGACTTAGAATTGATTTATTAAGGCTTGGGCTTTGGTCAATGTGGGTCAAACCCAATTACCAAGCCCAAATAAGGAATCACCCTTAAGTGCCATAAAACCAATTTTAAGCCCATAAGGCCCAATAAATTATTAAAGCCCATTAATTAAATTTTAATATTCCAAACATTAAAGTCCAATTAATTAAAGTGTAATACCAAGATTAATACATTAAATCAAATATTTCAAAAATACCCATTTAATTTATTAATCATGTTTTTGCAAAATAAATGTCCAACATTATTTTATCAAAAATCAACTCCATTTCATGTCCTTGTTGATTCGGCCAAGGTGAGTTTTTGTGTATCGATTTGTATTTCAATCCGATTGAATTACTAATCTACGTCCCATACACGTTCTAAGTCATCCAATGATCTTATACACAAAAAATATCAAACCACTCCAAGTAGTAATACATTCGGCCAAGATGGATTTGGGGAAAAATCATCCAATGCATTTTTCATGAAATTGATTCCATATAACATCATGTTATACACATGCAAGCATACTTATTAATCAAATTTCATAAGAACATGCTTATATCAATTTCATCATGCCATTCGGCCAAGGTGATATATTGGGGAAAAATCATCCAATGCATTTTTCATAAATTGATTCCATGTAATATCATGTTATAACCATGCAAGCATACTTATTCATCAAATTTCATAAGAACATGCTTCAATCAATTTATCACACACCCATTCGGCCAAGTAGAAATTTTGGGGAAAAATCATCCAATGCATTTTTCATAAAATTGATTTCATATAATGTCATTTACATACATATAAGCATACTCATTCATCAAATTTCACAAGAACATGCTTCAATCAATTTTACCCAAATTTTAACCAAAGTATTTCATGCTTAAACCTAGCTCAATGATACCATTGTTGGTTTCTATTATATAGGTCCCAAACAAAGATTAAGCATATGAAATACTATAAAGAATATATATTTAAACATGAAGTATGGCGGAATCATACTTACAATGCCTTGTGATGAAGTAGAAGATCAAATGGTAGAAGCTCCAAGTGGTGGAGGATCGGCCAAGAGGAGGAAGAAGACTACAAGCTCCAAGCTTTGGTATTCCTTGCTCTTTGATGGTTTCCCTATCACCTCTTTTGATCCCTTGCTTGTGCTAGCAAAAATGGAGAATGGATGATCAAATCTTCCTTTGCTCTTCCATGGAGAGTTTCGGCATTTTGAGAGAGAAGAGAGAATTGTGTGATTGATTTTTTTTTTGTTTTACCAAAAATCAATTTATATTTATGCCATAATTTATTAAATTAATAATAAAATCTATGACACAAACCATGCAATGGCTTAGAGTGTCCAACACTCAAACTCCATGCAAACCAATTGAGTGATTGTACATTATCACCATGCAATGCCATAGAGTGTTTTGTACACTAACACCATGCAATGTAATGACATGTGTCATGTGGGCCCCACACGTTTCCCAATGAAAGTGGGCCCACGTCCACTCACGCGTTCGGGTTCGATATTTCCGAAATACCGAGCTTACGTCGCGACGTTAATTAAACCGAATTTAAATAAATAATTGCGCCTGGCGAAATTATTATTTACGTCGCTAACGAATTAATTTTAAACTAACTCGTTTGCCCGAATTAAAATCTAATTTTAATTTCGCGTCGAAATCGAATTTCGATTATTATATCGAATATAATATTTTGTCGATTAATTCCAAATTAATCGTTCTCTCTCTAAACTAACTAGCACTTTATCCGAGATAAAGTTTCTCCCGAAATTAATCCAAGATTAATTAAGTCCGAATCAAATATCATAGGTGAATCTTCAGGAAGCGACCCAAGAGATCTCCGGATATTTTGGCAGTAAATCCGGTCGTCGGATAATCCGAACACGTACGTACCTCGTACTACGTCTATACCGATTCACAAGACAAGGTTGGCTTCTAGCAAAGCGCCATGCCTACCCAATTCTCCAGAAATATTCTTATAGGAATATAAGATCTGTATCAAGCGTAGTATACCGTAGTATTGCGTACATCGATCCAGTATCGGATGGTCACATGCTAGGCCTGGGGCTGGAGATGTGTCTGCCCCGTACGAAACATATATCGGACATCTAGCAACTAGTCTCTTTAAAGCGGACAATCCTGACCTGGTCATATTGTCCCGACGGTTGCAACCTTTTATAGAGTACTAGTTCTGTGCCCTGCGTGATCATCACCTCCATATGTCTGAAGCGATACTTCCATCTTGACATCACATCCAGTATACTACGCTTCTTGATAAACCCAGAAGAGGTGTACACATAACCGGTTAAGGTCCCCAAACACCAAAACCAAAGTTTACCGATTGTCGCAAGTACTAGCGATGTAAGTCTCAGGTTAAGACCATATACACATACCCTGATGCGGCCTCCCATAGACACACAGACATACTACCAATGGGATTCCGCGGGGTCTATCCAGAGCGAAGCTGTTTTCCGTACCATCGGTAAAAAACACAACCTCCTATCGCACTTGCATAAGTATCCAATACTTAAATATATGAGAACTATGTCGTTGTGCCCTCACAACGTGCACAAGCGCAATACTAGTCTATTCCGCATTATCGATGTCCGATCTCGATAATACTACGACTAGGGATATTTAATGATTAAACCTTTATGGATTGATACTGTCTCATATCATCTCAATCCGGTACTAATGATATGGACTTTCGCCATTTATATATCTAAGTAAATAACATTACAAAACGGCAAAAGGCAATTTCATTATCACATAGTTAATTTTGTACAATAATACAATATCATTTACAAACAGTGACGCTATGGGACATAATGTCTAACAATTAGGGCATCACTCACATCCGGCCAAGCCAAAATATTGGGGAAAAATTGATCCAATCCATTTTTCACAAAATTGATCACAAACAACTCCAACTCATCCATTTACAAGCATGCTCAAACAAGTAATTTCACTCAAACATGCTCAAATCCAATTTACCCAAATCTTACCCTAATCTAATTTCATGCTCAAAATGGCTCAAGATACCATTGTTGGATTTCTAGTTAGTCCGAAGATCGATTTCAAGCAAGAAACATGTGTAAATAAAACAATGAAATATGGCGGAATCATACTTACATTGATCGGCTTTTGCGATGCGAGGAACAACAAAAACTTCAAGCTTTCCTTCCATGGTGCTCTCAGCATTTCCTCAATTTTTGTGCTCCAAATATTCAGCCATGGTGGTCCTTCAAGCTCCAAGCTTTGGATGTGATTCCATGCCCATGGATGAGTTTCCCTATCACCTTCGTAAGACTCCGGAAGTGTGTTAGCACCCTTGAAATTTTGCCACAAAATTTCTACAATTCCTCTCCTTGCTCAAGGCATTTGCCAAAAAATTGAGAAGAAAAAGGCCATTGGCCGAGAGTGTGAAGAGAGAAGAGGAGAAAATGTGTTGGTTGAGAGTTGTGTATCTAATACACTCAAAAATGATTTCTAAAATCAATTAAAAACATATACCAAAAATTTGGTATTTGCCTTTTCAAAAAAAGGTCAACCAAATTTGGAGCCAAAAGGCAATTAATGCCTTCCAACCACCACCATCACTATTCACACAAAAGTGACTAGTTGTCACATCACTCAAAGTGACTAGACATCACATCAATCAAAGTAACTAATGATTTGACGCTTGATGTGACTTGTGGGCATCACTTAAATTCGCAATGCGAGTGCGCCCGTAAACACTCCCGGGCTCGGGTTCGCTAATTTCGAATTAATGAATTTTCCGTTGCGACGTAATTAAATCAAATTTAATAAAATAATTATCCCTAGCAAAATTACTATTCACGTAGCTAGCGAATTAATTCTAAATTAACTTGTTTTCCGGAATTAAAATCTAATTTCAATTCCACGTCGAAATCCAATTTTGTATAATATATCGAATATATTATTTTATCGATTAATTCCAAATTAATCATTTTCTCTCTTTTAATAATATTTTATCCCAGATAAAATATCTCCATAATTAATCCTAGATTAATCTCTCTCTCTCTTATAATTAATCCCAGATTAATATAGTGCGAGTCATACGTCATCGGTGAATCTTCGGGTAGCGACCCATGAGATCCCCAGATATGTTGGCAGTAAATTTGGTTGTCGAACTATCCGAACAACTACGTACCTAGTACTACGCTTTTACCGAATTACAAGACATGGTTGGCTTCTAGCAAAGCACCGTGCCAACCCATTCACGTAAACGCAGCCACAAAAGACTAGCCTCTTCCCTCTGCCTTCTCTCAAAGAACTGCAGTCTGAAACCCTAATGGCTCTTCACGGTGACACCGACACACACACCACATGACACAAACCCTAGCAACACTCGGTTCATATATCTCTCCCTCACTCACACTGATCGTGAACAAGCCAGCAAAGACAAGCACAAAAAACCCTTTGACCAGCCCTTCACCCTGACCACACAGAAACCCTAACCGCACTCTCAAAAAAGCACACACGACAGCCACTCCAAATGGGACACCTCTCTTCACACTCTCTCTCACTGGGTGAAACAAAAAGAACACTGATGAAGATTTCACCCCAGTCCTCGATTCCCAATTTTTCATCGCCTCCATCGCTTGGGGAAAAAGTTGAAGATGAAAATAATGAGCAGTTAAAGTTTTATGATACCGTTCCTGTTTATGATACATATGAAACTCAAGCATTGAACCTGGGTGGCGAAACTCGGGCATTGTACTATTTTGATGACTTTGAAAATATGGAAACCCAGTTGTTGGATGTGATTTATAATGAAGTTGTCAATGATAGTGTCCATGAAGGATCTGATAGAATTGAAGTTTTGAATGACACTGAAGGCATGTCGGATGATGATTCAGCAAGAATAGGTTGCAATCAATCATTAGAGAGAGAGGATGCAATGCACCTCTATTTGTGAAAAAGGGAAGAAGGATTTAAGAGAGGAATGTGTTGGTTTAAATTTAGGATCTCGTGATTCTACTGCAACATCAGTTCCTGAAGGCATTACACGATTTGAACTTGGATCTGTGCCGAGGTTCACTTCAATTCATGCAGCATCATTACGTGCCTCTGGTCTAGCAGCTCGTAATGTGGCTTAAAATAAAGGCGACAACGAGTCTTGTTATGTCTTATCTAGTGATCTGTTTTCAGATCAAGATGCTGTTTGAAAAGATGGGTTAGAACCAAAAGTGGTGGAGGACATTGATTACATTCATGATTTGAAAGAGAATGAGAAAGAGCAGGGATTAAGAAATGGAAACGTAAGCAGGGTTGGTTCTTCAAAAGTCTAGAAAACCACCCCAAAATAGTGAGTAAAACACCCTATAATACCCATGATCAGTCCCAAAATCGAGCCAAAATAGTCTCTTAGAACAACCCCAAACGAGTCCCTAAAATAGTCCGAAACAGCGGCCATAAAAGCGAAACTGTGAGCAGGAAATAGCGAACAAGCAAACCAGAAAAACTGGAAATGTTAACCCTTCCGATGACGTCCCAACGCACTCCCGAGAAGCGACTAAAAAGGTAAGACCTGAGGGCACCCCTTTTTATTTATTATCCTTTATTTTTAGTTATTTTATTATTTTATTTCGCACGAGTATTGTGGATTGGTGCATGATGTGATTTCCGGATGAACGGAATATGTGTTCTCTCTTGCGGTATATCGGATGGAAACCCGGACGTAAATTCCATAGCCGAATCCAAATGGACGATATTGCGGTTTGCACTCGGGATACAATGCCACGTACCACTTGAGAGACACGTATTTTGTTTCATCCAAACTTTGAATTCGAGCATGATTAGGTTGTTAGTACGTTATTTATTATATAAGCATGATTTAGTCCAATATATTGTTTATTTCTAAGTATGGTTATGTTATTTCGTTAAGTATGATTTAGTTATTTGATTTTGCATTAGGAATTCAGTTTATGCTTTTGTTTAAATAATTATTTATTTGTGTTGGATGATTCAACATGCTCGTTGTGTGATTTTATATGTTTACTGTTATAATGAATTATTTTTAAAGCATGCGAACTTAGCTGTAGGATTTATTTTCATGAATGGAAATTAGATCTAAGTCACCTTTGAGCATACATGTTGAGTACATTCGTTTAGTTCATTACACAAATCATATCATTACAAGTGACATAAGTAAGAGACCATTCCGAACCCAACGGTTTAAGGTCTTCCCTTGCGAGGGGTGAGTGAGGATTTAAATCACATTTTCCCAGTTCACACCCGGTGGCGACTCCATGTTATATCTCCGGTTTAGTTCCCCCGCGGGCTATTCCATACTCCCAACTGGGCCGCGAGCCCGGGACAGTGTCGTCCACCGTCTGTGTCCTACAGTCTGGCGACTCCACTGGGGATAGAGAATCGGCCCTGAAATCATGTCTTGTGATGTTTATGATTTGTGCTTTAGTTAACCGTGTCTCTAGTGGTCACACACCATAACTTGTTGGCACGTACCTTAAGGTATAAAAAAGGTGCGCTCACTTGGTCGTTCGAACCCTTGAGTGTGGAGTCCTAGTTGTGGGCAATCCTTCGCCAGCGAAAGCCTTTGTCGACACTCCCGTAAACCCGAATATGAACCTTAGTCGTAGAACTAGTAGAAATTATTTATTTTATGTTTATGTTTTGGACCGCCGTTATTTGGATCCAGTTGGACCTTTTGTCAAAAGATGTGAACTTGTTGGGCCATTTAAACTAGGATGAGTTCCTGTCCTTTGATAGTTGGGCCAAAAGCTTCTAAAATGTCGGTGGGCCATCTTATGTTTGGGCCTCTTATCATTTGAAGATCTTTAGCCATGTTATCGTAAAGTGAAAACCTGTTGGGCCTTTTCAACTGGGACAAGTTTGCACTGCGCAATAGCGTGATTGAACACTTTAAAATGATAATGGGTCGACTTATATATCTCATACATTGCACGCATCTCACTCATCTCATGCATACATGCATCATGTTAACCTGTGTCTTAAAAGCCATTATAGATATCCGTTGGGTTAGAGAATAAAAAAGGTTTGTCAAGAGGAGTTTAGCAAACATGGATAGAGGGGAAAAGGAAATCGAGAAACGGACAACATTACGGCAATGATAGAAAGACCATTGAGGGGGCCCTTCAGCAAAAAAAGAAAAAAGAGAAAAAAAAAGAAAAGAGAGAAAAAAAAGGTTTTTTAGTCCTTAATAGTTAGACATAAGTCCGATGATGAAATTGATTGCTTTAGAGTGAAACTTTAGAAATGATAAACCTTTGACGTGCTTTTATCTAATGCTTTGAGTAATTGATCTATGTTAGACTTGTAAGCACTTATTTATAGGTTCTTAGCAGTGAAAACCTGAGTAGTTAATAAGATGAGTAGTCGAAGAAATTATAGGTTGGTGAATGACCGTTTGCTTAGATGTCTATCCTGACTTGCTTGTGTTATGATGTGTGGTATGGTTTAAAATAAAAGAAAAGTCTCTGAAAAAAATAAACAACCTATAACCGATAAGCGTGAAGCTACCAATGGACGAGTGTTAGGACCACCATGAGGAGAAATGCTACCTTAAAGGGTAGGTGTGTTGAAAAAAAAAATGAAAAAAAAAATGAAGTTGAGCCGGGAGAAGGTTCAAAATTGCCAGATTTCAGAGGACAGACTACTCGGAAAGGTTTGGGGTACAAATCTGATGAAGAAAAGCCGAAGGTCAAGAAAAAGGGCCTGAAACTGATGGAGTGTTTTGTGAAAGCTTCAGGATATCAAGGGGAGCCTGAACCTATGGAAGTTAATGGAATTATGGTACCTGGGTTTGAGATCTTCCAGGATATGTTGGGTAATAAGCTGATAGTTGAAGAAATTGTGAAGAAAGAAGAAGAGAATTGGGAGGAAAAACTAATGACGTTGGAGAGCCTGACTCTGGGAGAGAACGAAAAGTCTGAGGAAGACCTGATTACAGAGGAAGAAGTGTCTATAGATGATGAAGACATTTACCTTCCTGATTTGTTTGAATATACTTCCGCATTATCCAATAATAAAGACATTTCTTTTGATTACTTGCCTAAGTCATTTCCATTTACTCTGCACGAATCAAGCATATTTGACATCAGTTCAGCCAGAACTACTACATTTAACTTGGGTACACTTGAGAACCCCAAGGAAATTCTGATTGCAAGTGAAGTAACCTCCGAATAGAGGGAGAAACTAGAAGGAGTGTTGGTCAGATATTCCACAGTGTTTGCTTGGTCCTATGAGGACATGTCTGGGGTAGACAGAAATATTGCCCAGCACACTATACCAACTTATCCAAATATGAGGCCAGTAAAACAGAAACTCCGACGGATGAGACCGGAATGGGCTGAGAAAGTCAAAGAGGAGGTTAAGAAACAGATAGATGTGGGGTTCCTGGAAGTAGTAAAGTATCCTGAGTGGTTGGCTAATATAGTGCCGGTGCCAAAGAAAGACGGGAATGTCAGAATGTGTGTAGACTACAAAGATCTCAACAAGGCTTGTCCAAAAGATGATTTTCCTCTGCCGCATATAGATGTTCTGGTTGATAGTGCGGCTTTATCTGCCATGTATTCATTTGCAGATGGATTTTCAGGTTACAATCAGGTTCTCATGGCTGAGGAAGACAAACATAAGACTGCATTTGTTACTGAGTGGGGTACTTATTGTTACAAGGTTATGCCATTTGGGCTTAAGAATGCGGGGGCTACTTATCAGCGGATGGCCACTACACTTTTCCACGACTTGATGCACAAAGAGATTGAGGTGTATGTGGATGACATGATGGTGAAATCAGAGACAAGAGTTGGGCATATTGAAGCACTGGAAAGGTTCCTTCAGAGAGTTGACAGATACAACCTGCGGCTTAATCCCAAGAAATGTGTGTTTGGGGTGACATCAGGGAAATTGCTTGGTCATACAGTGGGAATGGGCGGAATAGAGGTAGACTCCGAAAAGATCAAGGCAATCATATAAATGCCTGCACCGAAGACAGAAAAAGAAGTCAGAGCATTCTTGGGGAAGATTCAGTACATCAGTCGGTTCATCGCTAAGTTGACATCAGTATGTGAGCCTATCTTCAAACTGTTGAGAAAAGATCAGCCGGTGAGATGGAATGAACAGTGTCAGACGGCCTTCGACAAAATCAGAGAGTACTTGGTAAAGCCTCCTGTATTGAAACCTCCGAGACCGGGCAGACCTTTGGTATTGTATTTGGCTATAGAATCAGAAGATCTGGGGGCAATGATGGTACAGGCTGATGAGACAGGGGTAGAACATGTAGTCTATTATCAGAGTAAGAAAATGCTCCCGTAAGAGGCTCAATATCAGGAAGTTGAGAAGATCTGTCTTGCAATGGTATGGGCTTCCAGAAAATTGCGGCATTATTTCCAGTCATACAAGATCCAGGTAGTGGCAAAGGAAAATCCTCTAAAGTATCTTCATTCGGTGCCTTCACTAGTGGGAAAATTGGGCAGATGGTTGGTATTGCTGACAGAGTTTGACATTGAGTATCTCACCTCCAAAGTGATCAAAGGGCGAGTAGTAGCTGAGTTTCTGGCATTACAACCTGTTGAGGGGGATCAGTATAAGTTGAATTTCTAGATGAAGAGATGCAAGCAATAACAGTCCATAGATGGAAGATGTATTTTGACGGAGCAGTGAATTACAAGGGAGCCGGAATTGGGATCGTGATAGTGACCCCCGAGGGAGAGACTTTGCCTTTGGCCAAGAGGTTGACATTCATAGTGACTAACAACATGGCCGAGTATGAAGCTTGTGCTTTTGGTTTGACGGCATTGATAGCCTTGAAGGCGGGGAGTGTGGAAGTCTACGGAAATTCTATATTGGTGGTCCAGCAGATGCGAGGAGAATGGGAATTGAAAGAAGAAAGGTTGAAACCTTACCTTTTTCACCTCAGAAAGTTTGCACAGGTTATCCCCGAGTGTAAGTTTAAGCACTTACCAAGAGAAGAGAATCAGATGGCAGATGCATTGGCTACACTTGCAGCAACTTGGAAAAATCCAGAAAAGTTAGTGATGAGACCGTTGATACTGACAACAGCAAGCAGACCTGTTTATGAGATAGAAAGAATTCTGGAAGTTGAGGTCGACGACGGTAAACCTTGGTATTATGACATTCAGAGGTATCTGGAACATGGTGAACTCCCGGAAGGGGCAGGCAGAAAAGACAGAATAGCCATTCAGAAGTTAGCTTCCCAGTATGTGACTTTGAAAGGAGAACTGTACAAGAGGCAAGCAAATGGTATTCAGTTGAAGTGTTTGAGAAAGGAAGAACCCCAACATATAATGGAAGAAATACACGCCGGGGTATGTGGTCCGTACATGAACGGATTGAATCTGTCCCGTAAGATAGTGAGACAAGGTTTTTATTGGTCAACCATGGAAACAGACTGCGCGAAGATGGTAAAGCACTATCATGACTGTCAAGCACATGGTAATTTGAATCACTTACCGCACACAGAGTTGCACTGGTTGTCAGAGCCGTGGCCTTCTTTCAGCATGGGGGATTGATATGATTGGGGAAATTCGACCGAATGCATCAAATGGGCATCACTTCATAGTAGTGGCAGTAGATTACTTCTCGAAGTGGGTGGAAGCCGAATCATTCTGCAATGTTACATCAAAACAGATGGCAAAGTTTATAGCTCGGAACCTCATTTGTCGGTATAGTATGCCACATCATGTAATGACAGACAACGGAGTTCAGTTTCAAGAAGAGACGAAGGCAATGTTACAGAGGTATGGGATAGGCCACCACAAGTCATCAAGACTAATGTTGCAGGCAAATGGGGCAGTTGAGGCTGCCAACAAGACTATAAAGACGATTTTAGCCAAGATTACAGAGAACTGCAGAGATTGGGCCGAGAAACTATTGGAAAAAATGACCCATAGCGTCACTATTTGCACAGATCATTGTGTTGTTGTAGCAAATTAACTATGTGACAAGGAAATTGCACTCTCATCATTTGTGATTAGATCACCATAAATATATATAAATGAAGAGAGGTCCCTATGATTAGTTACTGGACTGAGAATGATATGAGACAGTATCAGTCCCCGAAGGATTAATCATTAAATATCCATAGCCGTAGTATTATCGAGACTGGACATCGATAATGCGGAATAGGCTAGTATTGCACTTCTGTGCGTTGTGAGGGCACAACGACATAGTTCTCATATATATAAGTATTGGATACTTATGCAAGTGCGATAGGAGGTCGTGTTTCACCGATGGTACGGGAAACAGCTTCGCTCTGGATAGACCCCTCGGAATCCCATTGGTATTATGACTATGTGTCTATGGGAGGCCGAAATCAAGGTAGGTGTGTATAGTCTTAACCTGAGACTTACATCGCTAATACTTACGATAATCGATAAACTTTGGTCTTGGTGGTACAGGCTTTAACCGGTTCTGCGTACACCACTTCTGGGTTTATCAGAGAGTCGTAGTGTATTGGGTGTGATGTCGAGACGGAAGTGTCACTTCAGTCATTATGGAGATGATGTCACGCAGGATACGGTACTAGTGCTCTTGAGTGTTGCGCAACCAATCGGGATATTGTGACCAGGTCATAACTATCCGATTATAGAGACTATGTTACCAGACATCCGATATGTGCTTCGGATGGGGCAGACACTTATCCAGCCCCAGCCCTAGCACGTGACTATCTGATATTGGGCCGATATGCACAATACATTAGTATACTACGCTTGATAACAGATCTTTGATATTCTTAAATGGATATTTCTGGAGAATTGGGAAGACTTGGTGCTTTGCTAGGAGTCGACCTTGTCTCGTAAATCGGTAGAACGTAGTACTTGGTACGTACGTGATTCGGATACTCCGACGACCGTATTTACTGCCAACTAATCCGGAGATCTCATGGGTCGTTTCCCGATAATCCACCGATGACGCACAACTCGCACTCTTGAATAATCTGGGATTATATAGAAGAGAGAGAAAATTAATCTATGATTAATTACGGAGATATTTTATCTAGGATAAAATATCGTCTAGAGAGAGATAACGATTAATTTGGAATTAATCGATTAAATTAATATATTCGATATATTAAACGAAATTAGATTTCGACGCGGAATTAAAATTAGATTTTAATTCGGGCGAACGAATTAATTTAGAATTAATTCGTTAGCGACGTGAATAATGAATTCGCTAGGCATAATCATTTAATTACGACGCGACGGAAAAAATCGTTAATTTGGAATTAACGAACCCGAGCCCAGGTGTGATTGCGAACGCATTCGTATTTCAAATTCGAGTGCGGTGACGCAAGTCGCATCAAGCGTCAAAGACATGTCACTTTATTAAAGTTGATATGACTTAAAGTTGACAAAAAGTGTTAAAAGCTTTTGGAGGGAAAACTTTAGTTTTTGCTCCAACTTTTTGCTTAATTTTGAATTAAAGCAAAAAGATAAATCATTTTATTTTTGGAAATATAAAAAAAAAAGGCTTTACACTTTTTTGTTACAAGTTAACACTTTTATCTCTCTCATTCTTTCTCTTCTCCTCACGCCCTCACTGTTCTTCTTCACTAGTTTTGAACCAGAAATTCCGTGAGTTCAGGGAAGCAATAGTGGGTTTTCATGGTGAAAATTCAAGTGCTAGCACACTTACGAGTCTTGCGAAGGTGGTAGGGATGTTCGACCATGAGCCGGGATCCATCCGACAAATTAGGAGCTCCATTCGCAGCTCAAAAACAAAAGGCAAGGCAGTGGACTGCATGCAGTGGCGCCAAACCAGTGAGCATTTTGGGCTTTGTTTGTTGCCGATTCGACTCAACCAACCAATGTAAGTATTCTGCTATCTTCGTTGGTGTATTCACACATGAATTTCATGTCTTGTTTGATCTTGGGACTTAGAATAAAACCAACAATGGCATCAAGAGCTATAGGTTCAAGCATGAAATTTTAGGGCTTAAAATTTGGGTAAATGTTTGTTGAGCATGATTTGAATAAATTGATTGTTTAAGGATGCTTATAACATGTTTAATTTCATTTTGGTTGGACCAATTTGTTGAAAAATGATTTGGAATTATTTTCCCCAAATTGATGACCTTGGCCGAATGTGAATGTAAAATGGGTATTTTGATTTTGAGCAAGATTTGGTTAAATTGATTAATTGAGTATGTTTAAATGATCTTTAATTGAAGTTGGATTTGATCATTTCAAGAAAATTAATTTGGAATAATTTTCCCAATTTATTCATGTTGGCCGAATCTTCAAGCATAGTTGGAAATTTGGAATTTTTTCATTTTGATTCATTGGATGGGTTGTATGATGTTGGTTGATGTTAATTTGAAGTCAATTAGATTGAATTTTGAATTGAACATAAATCCCCAAATTGCTTGTGTTGGCCGAATGTGTATTGATTTTGGGTTCTTGGAAATTTTTGATTTTTGATTCATTTGATGAGTGGAAATCATTTAGGTGGATGTTAATTTGAATAGAATTGGATGGATTTCGAATTGGACAAAAACCCCAAATCCTTGTGTTGGCCGAATGTGTATGCCCTTAATGTCTTGGTATTTTTGATTTTATGACATTGGATGTGTATGAAATCAAATTGGATGGTGATTTGATGTCGATTGTGGTTCGATTGGATTGAAACCAAATCGGACACAAAATCCCTCTTTTGGCCGAGAGCTTTGTAGCATGTAAATGGGTTTGATTTTTCAATTTGTGTGTTGGACATATAATAATGAATTAAGCATGATTAATTGGACTAATATGGTGTTTTAGAAATATTGATTTAGTTGATTAATCATGTAATACACTTTAGTTTAATTCAATATAAAATTGGATTTTGTGATATTTAATTAATTGGGCCTAATTTTGGAAATTGGACTTTAATGTTGTATTTGGGCCTATTGGGCTTGATTTTATCAAGTTGGTTTAGGCCAAATGGATTGGATCCAATTGGGCCCAAAACCTTAACCATAAAGCCCAAATGCAACAAATGAACCTTTAAGTTCAATTGGGCCTAATGGGCCAAGATTGATTTATGGGCTTATGGGGTAAATCCCGGATTGGACTTTGGTTATCGGTTTGACCCGAGTTGACCAAAAGTCCACGCCTTAAGAAATCAATTAAAAGCCCATTGGACTTTAATTGAATTGACGTGGGACGTTAATCGGTCTTTGAGACGCGTTACGATTAAATTTGGAATTTAAATCATAAAAGGTTTATTAAATAAAAGTGTAATATTTAATTTGGAATTGAATATTGAATTAGTATTAAATACATGTTAAATTAGATTTAATGATGTAGTTTAATTTAATTCATGAATTCATACTTTAAGTACTTATTCGCAAAAACGAGTTTGACTCGAATAAAATCAAATCGTTGTTTGAACATTGGATGATCACTTAAATGCTTATATGTGTGAATACGTGGTTGGTGTTGAATGAATAATGTATATCGGATGGATATTAGTCGGGTGGGCAATTTTAGAAATTGTTGTAATAAATTCGATTTATTAAAATTGGACCTGCGTGTCCAGCCTTATCACCTCTATTCTCTTTGTATTCTCTTCTCACCTATTCCCATCTATGTATATGAGGTTTCTTTAGAAGTGTAGTGTAACGGGTAGAAGTAATACTAGTGCTAGTTTGAGTGAGAAAGGGAGAGATTTGATCTAGGATCAATGTGTTAAGTATCCATCCGCATATCATTATTATTTATTTTCATACTCGCTTTATTATGTATTTAGAATGCATGTTTAAGGGTGTATGATGATGAGACCTTAACAAAGATAATTAAATTGGTAGCCAATTTGCACGCGAAAAACCCTCGTTAAATATCAAGCGTTTATTTTCCTTCCATTGAGTGATTCTTACTCAAGATCCGAGATTGGCAGGGGTTGTTGGCCAAAGTCAAGCCCTTGTCCGTCAAAGATGTGTTTTAATCACGAGGCTTTGTTCCATGTCAGTGTCGTGTCCAAGTTGTGGTTTGTTGGCCAAAGTCCAGACCACTTCTTGTCCATTGACATTGATTACGAAGCTTCCATGTCAATGGGTCCGCGCTTGACTGGGATCACTAGGTTTGTGGTGCCAAAGCCAAGCCTAGTTGATTCAGAGGAAAAAGGTTAGGGTATACATTCGATGTATAGCATATATAAGATATATGTTTGGGACTTGGATGTCCACCTACTGGATCTAGGAGTTGGATGAGATCCAATTGATCTTCGAGATCTACCTAGTTAATTATCATACAATTTGTTGGCCAAGTCAAGATGTGTGATATTTAACGGGATCCTAGCCCACTAGGAAACACGGTTTCCCGAGTACTCGACAGAGGGTTAGAGGCTCGACGGAAAATAGTGGGATGCAAGTATTGAATTTGCAAAATTCGTTCTAATACTCGCTAAATACGCTCAAATATTTCACTCGTCCCATTAATCAAAAGTATTAGTTGGACTAATATTTTTGTTGTTTTAAAAATATATATGGTTGGACTATATACAAACTTATTCAATATATAGTTGATTTTATAATTGGATTGTAGTATCAATATAATTGAATTAAAATGATAGTTGATTTTATAATTAGATTATAGTAATCAATATTAAAATTATAGTTGATTAAATAATTTGATTATTTAATCATTATAATAAATAGTACTTATTAAAATTGATTAAATAGTTGGACTATTAAAATCAAGAAAGAATTTAAAAGTTAAATATTTAGAATATATAATCCTTGGATTAAATGTTTTAAATGATTTAATTTTCAATTGGGAATTAATAATAGGTTAATTTATTTGATAAAATAACTTATTATGACTAGGCCAATAATTAAGCAAATAAGTAGAGCATAAAATCTTTGGAAGATTTATGTGATGATGACTTTAGTGCTTAATTAATATACTTATCATAAATCTATTTTAGATTTAAAAGTATTAAATTGCAATTATTAATTCTTGGAGAATTAATTGACTATTCTAGAGGAGATAAAGTCAAAGTTTGTAATTGGGCATATAGCACGAGGTGCACATCGTTTCGATATTTTGAGAACCCTAGGCTTGGCCTAAGGTTTCTGAAATATTGAAAGGATAATTGACATATCCCAAAGTGACTACCATTTGGATATGGCAGACACGAAGGAATTAAAGAAAGGGCGAGGCTCTAACTTTAAAATATTTGTCTTAGTTATGTTCACAGCTAGTATTGAAATTAGATTTTAAATACTTAGTGTGGTACATAAAATATATGTATTGATGTTCAGAATCTGCTTTGAGCAGGATACTGACTTCAAGCTGAGATTGCTATGCGAATCGGAAACGGGATGAAAGTCGCTGTTTCGACCGTAGATACCTAAGTTTAGGAACTACCCTTTGGGAATACTTAATTAGGAACTGTTATAATGTAACTAGTTTGACTAGAGACATTATCTCTATATCAGTGTTTAATCCGTTGCGGATAAAACCTTTATATTATAGAACACTAAGTGTTTTATTATATAAAGTTGATACTGAGATAAATACATTAGATGTAAATAACAGAATTTATATTTTGAATATAAATAAAATCTCAAACATATAAAATGACAAATAAATAGCTCAAATTGATTTGATCAATAGAGACTTATTTTGTGGCATTGTCTAGGACACAATTTAACGAGACTCGTATATCCACACTTTTGAAGAGTGGGTACTAGGACTGATTTGACTATTCAAATAAAGTCTACGAATCTAGTTTATTAAGTAAAGTACCTAAAATACTATTTACTTGGTAATAGTAAAAGGGCCACCGATCTGTTAGCCCTATTCATGGTGAAGTAAGTGGGCCCATGTCTAGCTAGGTTAGATGTAGATATGAATTTTCGTGACCTTAACGGATGTGGCATCACGTTATGGTTATGTGTTTCTTTTGAAGAACACAATCAGAAACTTTTAGAGTTTCGACATGAAATAGATAAAGATCGACTATAGTATTATACCGCCACGGTAAGACCGTATTGAAAATACTTAAGCAGTAAGTTTCATATGTACTTGAAAGAGTATAGTATTCTTTCAATGAGGACTCCTCCCGGAACACGTCAAAGTGACGGTGTGTCCGAACGGATTAACCGAATCATGTTAGACATGATAAGATTAATCAGAGTCGCTCTGAGCTACCATTTCCTTCAACGGATAAGTTTTAACAGTGCAATAACTTATTTAGAATAAGGTTCCATATAATCTGTTTGACATATGTCATATAGGATATGAATAGGGAAGAAACAAGGTTTCTCATTCCTGATAATTTGGGTATGCCAGGCATAACGTTTGGATGATACCAAACTAGGACCCAAATTGGATAAGTGCCAATATTGGTTATCCTAAGGAAACCATAAGTATAGTACTTATAAATCTCACATGAGAACAATGTGATTGTTGCTCACCATGCGGTTTTTCCTGAGAGGAATACCGATATGCGGTGGTCAGTGGGAGTAGTGATACTCGATGAAAATCAGAGTAATACTATTCAAGGCACGAAGTCCTTAATGGAACACAAACAGTTTATCAATAATGAATCTGTAACCATTAATCTCGAATACACAAGAACTTGAGTTACTCGCTATGTTCCATTGAGATTGTTGGACAAAATGACCCATCGTCACTA